>JAJAGP010000635.1:0-202936 GCA_025084515.1 Ancistrus triradiatus | reverse complement strand
TCTCTCTCTCTCTCTCTCTCTCTCTCTCTCTCTCTCTCTCTCTCTCTCTCTCTCTCTCTCTTTCCCTCTCTCTCTCTCTCTCAGGGCTGTGTATGCATATTAATAGATCTGGCCCTATATTTAAGAATAACATTTGGTGAACACAGAACAGGCTGGTTAGACATTTCGTCTGGAGCCACAAACAGAGAGAGAGAGAGAGAGAGAGAGAGAGAGAGAGAGAGAGAGAGAGAGAGGGAGTAAGTGAAATTATGCCCATGCAGGGCGGGTACCGCCCCCAACCCTAATGTACACCTATATGTCACCATCTTTGGCAGGGTATCAAGTTTTTCACCCTCGTGGGGTCTTGCGTGGATGTGTAGGGAATGGTGTTATTTTTAAAGTGCAACATTTATTGTTCCGTCCCATGTTAACATCAAAACAGTGGAAACTAGTTGATTAATGGAAAAACAGCTTTTGTTTTCCACAGTATTTATGTGATACTAAACTGGAGTTTATTGTATGTGCATGGCTATACACATTTGTACATATAGCTATGATTAGCAGGAATTATTCTGGATGCTTACTCATTGGCACACTTGCAAGTTTTTTTGAATTCTGTCAGCTTTTAAAATGCGCAACTGAAAAAGACGATTTCAGCAACAATTACTACAGCCAGCAAAATCTACTTGTTAATGTGTTAGGATAAGAAACATGCAAAATAATATGTTATTGAAGCTTTTTTTTATGTAGTTTCATCAAACTTTCTATCCATGGAGCAATACCTTAAAGCTTTAGTATTGTGTAACCACAATATTTGCCTCTAAACTAGTCCCATATCTGAATGAATTAATTATACAGTTTTAGAGCAACTACAAATATCTATGATGGAAGAATTCATTTAAATGTAAACACTTAAGAATGTTCTATCTGGCATCAGTAACAGTCCTCGCCCTTAGATTTTCATTATAATATTATTTTAAGTACTCTGACTGTGTTTTTTTTCTGTACAGAAAAAAAACATGTTGAAAGTATTGCTTGCGTAGCATCCCCTGCTTCACCCATGCTTTTCCTGGTCAGTCTCATGAGCCTATCCCTGAATTCACTGGGCGCAGGCAGTGGTACACCCTGAACAGGATGCCAGTCCACCCGGCCTTCATGTTTGCAAACCCCACCCAGGGTTGAACCTCAGGTCCTCAGGAACTGCTGTTTTCAGCAGCTGGTGCCGAGTCACAGGAGCTGCATAGCATTAATTACTTGGATAAATCTTGCTACATTGTACAGATGTTTGTTCTTGTGTTATTTTGCTGATAAGTTTTCCTATTGTCAATGACCAGAGTATATAATGATATGCCAGTGTGTCTTATCATTGTGATGATTTTTATGTGTGTTCATTTTCATATTGATTTCAGTTTATCAGAAACTCATAAGCTTCTACAATTGCCCTCAAGTGCCTGTGAGGTGCTGGTGGTGGTGATGGTGGTGGTTGTAGTTAATATATCATTGTAAGGTCCAAGTACCCCCACAAGGATAGAAAGAGCTGCCATTTTACCTTGTGGTGACATTTCTCAGCAACATTGTTTTGAATAAACAAAAGATGCACAAGATTTGTTTTAGGTTAGTAAGGTTAAGGTTAGGGGTAAGTGCAGGTGCCATCATCGCAATGATTGTGCGTTTGTGCGTGCGTGTGTGAGTGAGATACCCTGTCCAGTGTGTGTGCCAATCTTGAGACCATTGTTTCCAGGAAAGGTTTTGACAGTTGGTGATATAAAACAGTTACTGAAGACCATTTACGTTGGTTTAAAAGTAATAGTTTTACATTTAAATCTAGGTTAATATTATTTGAATCATAGATTCATATATGGATATATAAAGCGTGTGTGTGAGAGAGCGAGAGAACGAGAGAGAGCGAGAGAGCGAGAGAGAGAGAGAGAGAGAAGTTAATACATTTGTAAGATCAAATGGGAAAGGGCACCAGGCAACATTAAGCCAGTAAGTGTGTGTGTGTGTGTGTGTGTGTGTGTGTGTGTGTGTGTGTGTGTGTGTGTGTGTGTGTAAGAGAGACAGAAAGAGGGAGTGTGTGTCAGAATGTCTGTCATAGTAATTGAAAAACTTCTGTCTAGACAGAATGGCAGTTTCTCTCCTACTTTTCCTCTTTCTATTACATTTTCCACTGTTCAACTTCAACCTTCTGTTCTACTTCTCCTTTTTACCATCAGCTTGCTTCAGGTTGAAATATTCCACAAATGTGCTCTAGGCCTGTGCGTAGAGCTCTGTAGGCTGGCAGAGTCCAGAAAGCTGTGATGATGTCCAGAATCTCATCACTGTGTCATTCTGTATCTGCTCATTTAGGTGGAGTGCATGAAAGGGCCCAGATAAGAATGATTTTCCCACTGTTTTGCAGCCTGCACCAGGATGTTCAAGGCTGTGTATGTTTAAAAGGGAGGATGTAAAATTTTATGAGAGTCTTTGTGCCTCCCCAGCACAACAAACATTCCAGTTTCACACTCCCTCTCATATACTCCACTCTGATTGAGAGGAAAAAAACTTAACTTCCCCCCCACCACCGGTGGCACCACATACAATTTGCAGTGGCAGCTAATTGTGATAGTGATGGATGTTAAGGGCAGCCTCTCTCTCCCTCTCTCTCTTCCTCTCTCCCTCCTTCTCATTCTCATGTCCGCTTTCTCCAGCCCTCCCCTTTTCACAGTCCTTATTTTCCCTTTTATGGTACTTTTCCCCTAAGCTTAAGGGAAATTTGGTCATAGCCAGGCTTGGTCGTGGTTACTCATTAGTATGTCGGCTATGCTGATTTTCAATCACGCAAACCCATACGCCCGAAGGCAGATGATATCGTATGGCTTGAGGCCATTAAAGGAACCCTACACCTTGTGAACAGCATTAAACAGCCCTGCCATTGTAAATCTCGCCTGCCTTATGTGTTCTACCAGAGCCGTGCCGCCTCTGTGCCGTCTTCTAACCACTAGTACTACTACATATCTCACTGCCACACAGCCACGCCTAGGGCCCAACTAACCGAATATCTGAGGGTGTGTGCGAGAGAGAAAGTACATTTTAATTATATAGCACATTTAAAGAGTACTTTCTCGAAGCAAAGTCGAACAAAGTTGATTTCAGGCAATAGAGATGGATAGTCACCACCCATTTCTTTGGCTTTGGTTCCACCAGTAAATTTCCCACTAATTTTCTTCCCAGACATTTCAGAAAAGATGGTCCATCATCTCATAATTCTATCAAATATTATAATAACAAAGAAGGCTAGAGTAAAATCTCTGTAAGTTCCTTTCACTTGCAACCTGATCTACAAACTACAAAGCAGTCTTATGTTTTATTGTCATTATGCTGAGTTTTATTTAGAATGGCATTCACTGTTCTAAACCGGTAAATTAGAATGACATAAAACTTATTCACAATGACATTGATTCACATGGATGCTTTGTTTGTTTGTTTATTTAATGTTGCTTTCAGTATCAGTGGCTGTTTACGACAAGGTTACATGGAAACTAGTCATACATACTTAGACTAAGCCACTTTAGCAGAGGCAATTAACCTAATGCATGTCTTTGGAATGTGGGAGGAAACTGGAGCACCCAGAGTAAATCCACACGAACACAGGGAGGACATGCAAACTCCACATAGGTATAGTCCAAGGTCGGGATTGAACCAGAGAAACTGAAGCTGTGAGGCCATCACACTAAGATGTAAATGTAGTTATGGTGTTGCACAGGTTTGATCCTTGCCTGTGGTTAGTGTCTGTGTGATTGTTGACATGATCTCTGGTTTCATCCCACCTCCAAACACTGGATACTCTAATTGCCCCTTCCATGGTGTCCATACTAATGTTTGTTCCCACCTATGGTACAGTGTTTTGGGAAGAGACTCTGCTGAGTTTGTTCTGTTTACAGGCACAACTGTCTTTGCAGTTTCCTCAGAATGGTACACAGATGAAAAAAAAAAAAAAAGCTGTAGTGCGTGCCAGTTTGTGAGTGGAAATGCTTTGTTGATAAGAGAGCTCAGGGGTGTATGGCCAGACTTGCTCATGCTGAATTCTGCAGTGGCTACATTTACAGACGTTTTCGTCATTCTGTATGAATTCATTCCGATTGCCTATTTTGACTGAACAGTTTCCATTCACATTTAACAATCTGATAAATCTCCACATGCGTGCGCACTAAATGTCAGCTGATCCGACACAACATGCGTGTGAGCAATATAAAGGTTAAGATAGCAACGAGAATTACGTCAGTCCAGTCAGTCTAGTAATATTTATAGGTACAGAGGGGCAAAAAAAGTATTTAGTCAGCCACTGATTATGCAAGTTCTCCTACTTAGAAAGCTGAGAGAGGTCTGTAATTTTCATCATAGCTACACTTCAACTATGAGAGACAAAATGAGGAAAAAAATACAGGAAATCACATTGTAGGATATTTAAAGAATTTAATTGTAAATTATAGTGGAAAATAAGTATTTGGTCAATAAATTTGGTTCAACTCAATACTTTGTAACATAACCTTTGTTTGCAATGACAGAGGTCAAACATTTCCTGTAAGTCTTCACCAGGTTTGCACACACTGTAGCTGGTATTTTGGCCCATTCCTCCATGCAGATCTCCTCTAGAGCAGTGATGTTTTGGGGCAACATGGACTTTTATCTCCCTACCTGTAAAAAAATAAGTTACAGGTCTGTGAAAGCCAAAAATCTTGCTTGTTTGTGGGTGACCAAATACTTATTTTCCACCTTGATTTACAATTAAATTCTTTAAAAATCCTACAATGTGATTTCCTGGATTTTTTTTTCTCATTTTGCCTCTCATAGTTGAAGTGTACCTATGATGAAAATTACAGACCTCTCTCATCCTTCTAAGTAGGAGAACTTGCACAATCAGTGGCTGACTAAATACTTTTTTGCCCCACTGTAGATATATTCTGTAGATAGATGGATATTGGTATTTTATTAATCCATTACAGGAAATTTCTTCATTTCTTCTACCTTTCAATTCACCACAACACGCATTACATCACACAATGCATAAACACATTGATACAGACATGAGTAACTGGAGAAAAAAAGCATCTATAAACAGGAGCTAGTGATGGTCTGGCATGTTACAAGTTTTCACTGTGCTTGTGTGAAACCGCTAAAGGAGTTAGAATTAACATTGTATTCTACACATTCTTACACATATTATCATGAGAACATACTGCCAATCATTTGCTTAAATACTTGTTTGAACAGATACTTGTTCTGCACTTTCTGCCATTTATCTTGCTTGTAATCACATTATACCCAGTGACTTGAATACCCACTCTTTAGAATGGGGTGGATTTCCTGAAAGCACTGCAGCACAACGACCATGGTAGTGCAAGGATCACATTAAACACTTGCTCTCCCATTTAACAATGGCCATTGTGCTGCGATGCTTTGGGGAAATCCACCCAAGAGTAGTAAACAAAATCTGAATCAGGTGTGTCTCTATACTACTTGTCATACTGGGAATGTCACACAGAATTTAGAGGGGCACAGCTGTACCCCTCTGCTTGCCAATCACTCATAGGAGCACAATGGTGCATAAAAATATACCTGTTAAACGTGAAGAAAACTAAAGAATACACATTAACACTAAAGATTTATTAATTGCATTAAATTTGTTTCTGCTAACGTCACTGATGGATTTACAAGTTTAATGAATGCCTTTGCTTTAGTGGTCTAATACGTACTTTTGGTAGGTAATACGGTTAAAAGTGGCCAAAACATATAGCTATGAGCTATTATGACCTTGCCTGCAGCACAGCTGACTTTCTTTTACATATTAGCATATGTTGTCCATTACTCTGTGTGAAAACTGAAAGAAACTGGCTCTGACTGAAAGATTCTGGAGCATTATGGGAAATGTAGTACCTGTAGTGAATTTGTGTGGCGAGTCCTGTAGTACTGCAAAAGATTCCGGATAAATTAACTTTTATTGCTGTGATTTTAGTGGGGCACAGCAACATTTTACTGGGCCATGTGTCCCAGTATAGTGTGTCTGAAGTGGGTCTGCTCTGAATACAGAACATGTGTAGATCAGATCAAATACCATGTTTGGTTATGTTTGTGGTTGATCTTTAGTAGACTCCATTCTTTCATCTATCCACAATTTTCCAGTGCCCATGGCTGCAACACATCTCTGTATGGTACAATAGAACTACCCCCATGTTAGCAAGGTGTTCCATTCGATGCTGTAACAAAGGAATTTGCTCTTTGTTTGATCAGAACACAGCATTGTATTCCAGAATGCCTCACACTTAATGTATCTAGGTCCTATGATGTGTTCTCCAAATGTTGACATTTGTGGTGAGATTGCAAAATGTGCATGTGTTTTTTTTAATCTATGGACTTTTGCATGTAGATCATGTTTAGGCAAATAGTGCTGCATAGTTGATGGTTGTCAAAGTTCTCCACTACTAGTCTAACTTTCCTGGAGGTCCTTAGCAATGATGTGATGGCTTTGCTATGCATACCTGATCAGTATATGAGTGCTTCTATCAATTAGGTGGGGAGGCTGTTGTGGGCACAATACCCTGTGAGCCTTAATTTTACACAATTTACACAATTCAAGCTGGTCGGCACATTGGCTCGGTGGGTAGCACTGCGGCCTCACAACAAGAAGGTCCTGGGTTCAATTCCAGGGTGGAGCAGCCTGGGTCCTTTCTGTGTGGAGCATGTCCTCCCCATGTCTCTGTTTACTCCTGCTCCTCACAGTATCCTACCAAAGTCCAAAGACATGCGTTACATACATTACGTTAACTGATTATTCAAAATTGGCATTGACTTGAGTGTATATCTATGAATAGTACTGATGTGACCTTGTGTGTGTCGCTGAATTGCCATTGCTGATAGCAACGTTAAATAAACCAAACAAACACAATTTGAGCTCAAGCAGCGTACCTGACTTAAGTCAATTACATTTTGAGTCCTTTCAAAGCACACGAGTGGATCATCTGTAACTACTGCACATCATTTTACTCAATATTTTGCATAAAAAATAACTGGTTCAATTTGCAAATGTGCAAAAAATGTCACTTAAGTTTGTTCTCTGCAGAGTTTGTGTTAACTTGTAGAAAATCAAACAAAACATGTCATTTACCAGAGGTGGAAACACTTTTGCATAATACTGTGTGTGTGAGTGTCTGTACACCTGTGCACCTTGTCTTGCTATACTTGAGGACCAAATGTCCATATGATAATATTTAAAAAATGGCAACTTTTATTTGAAAAACCAAAAGACTAGCTTTAAGTTACTGAAGTTAAGTGTAGGTGTAGCATTAATTAGCTGCAGTAATCCTTCACTGTTATTCATGTCAATGGAAAGTCCTCACAAGGATAGTAAGACAAACTTTGTGTGTACGTAGAGGTTGTTTCAGGGGAAGGAAACTGCACTCAAGGGCTAATTGGTTGACTCCAGGACATAATAACATGATTGTTATCACTGCCTGTTAGGCATGGCTCTCTCATCATTATATTTTTCTCACACATACTTACACACTTACATACATGTGCATGCACGCACGCACACACACACACACACACACACACACACAGCGCAAACAGGACATGAAGTTCTTTTCTGTGGGACCACGTCCTTCCATGCATGTCAGTGTGTTGTTTTTGTACCAGTCTGCAGCTAATGGTGGTTTTGTCTACATGCCGGGCAGCATGCGTGGCCAGCACTAATAAATATAGCACACACACCCTTTCCAGAACAATGCCGGACTCCTCAGTTAACAGAGGAAAGAAATGACATCAGGCATCAGAACCTAAATCTTTCGACGTTCTAGTGTTCAATTTGCTGCGTCTAAAATGGTACATTCACTGAAACTGATCTATAATTACATCCCACAGTCACACTCTATAATGTTTGTCTGTTTCGACCTTAAAACTCACTGTACGCTTCGTGAAAAGTAGTGTTGTGCTTTATAAACGTACCTCCTTACCTACATTTACTTATGTCCAGGTAAGCTTGCGAGATGAAAACTTCACGTAAATATTCACGTATGCTAGTGTAAACTAACGTCTGTTTTTTGGCAACCATACATCAATGTGTAGACATATCAGCGGGCACAGTGATAAGTGTTTATGGAAGTATAACATGAAATCTGTATACTGGTTATTCCACATTTGACGAATTAAATTCAAAATTGAAGCCATTCCTCTCTGACAGGAAGGCATATAAGACGTGGATACAGTCGTCCATAGACTGTATTCAAAGGGAAATTCCATGGTCTCTTACTCTTTTTTTCCTGCATCAACGTGACTGATTAAATGCCATTAGGCGGTGGTTTGGTGCATTTTATAGACAAATGTTTGCTGACATCCAAAGATGATCTGTTTGTAGTTTGTCCTTCTATTCTGCTACAACAGCCTTCAGACTTCTGAGGACTCTTTCTACAAAATTTTATAACATGGCTGAGAGTGGGTACTAATTTTGGATAATAAGTCCTGAACCAAAAGAAGAGACAGTCTGTAAACTGTCTCTTTGTAGTCTGTAGTGTCATGGTCATACATTCTTAGGTTAATACTGTGGTTAAATAGAGCACTGATCTCAATCCCATCCAACATTGGGGCTGATTGTGGGCCAGGTCTTTAGTCAAATATAATATGGATACACAACCTTACACATGCCCTTGAAACTGACTGAAAGTGAATGCTTGCAGTCATGGTCCAAAATCAAAACACTTTATAGCTGAGTAGAAACATCCCATTTTACCACTGCTTTTCCTGATCAGGGTCACAAAGGAGGGTCTGGAGTCTAAACCTGGAATTTAGTAGGCATAGACAGGGCACCGGTCCATCACAGGGTTTGGTAATTGCACCGTCCGACCTTCAAGTTGCAATCCCCACTAGAGATTTTAACCCTCAAGGCCCTCAAGAACTGCTGTTTCTAGTAGCTGCTTCTTACCACTGAGCAATTCCTTTTTATTGTCCATACATTTGAAATGAGATGTACAGTAAGCACACCACACATGGAAGTGATGTTCGGGTGTCTACATAATTTTGGCCATGTATGGTATGTTGGCTTTAAGAGTATACATGTTTAAAGCAGTACAGAGAATACTTAATGGCAGCATTGCATGTAGGACTCTGACCTGTATTTAAGGATGTTACTGTAAAAGGCAACTCCCTCACACACATGGGCTCCAGCTGGTTTAGAGCTGCTCTAAGAACAGCACTAATTTAGGACGCTGAGAAAGAGGAATTCTTCCCAAATGCCCATTTGAGTTAGGGAACTTTCCCAGATGAGGAGAGATTTCCTTCATCATTTCCTCCCAAGAAACTTGTGCCTTTCCTGCTCTGCAGACAGCATGTGATGTGACACCTTTGGAATGATTGGTGACGCAGGCAGGATGTGCTCTAGTCAGAGATGGGATTAAGAGGAAGATGTCTTAGTGGTACGGAGAGGATGCATGAGAGGGCTGTAAACATAAATGTTGTTTTGAAGGACTTGTCAGAAAATATTGACTCAGTCTGCTAATTTAAAAAGTGTATATGCGTTTGTAAGAGACATGATGAATGGTTAAAAGCTGTACAGCCGTCCTGTACTCTATAAACCGTCTGGTAAATTTGTTTTTTTAAGTCAAGGAAAGTGACTCCTTATGCTTTCTTTGTCTTATGTACTTTGGCAGTGCCCACAGCGGTTACCCTGAACACTGAAGACACAACAGAGCCTGACCAACATGAAGCTTCATCTGCTACTGAATCGACTGTGCAGGCAACTGAGTCAGTGGCTCATAGTGATACACCAGCAGAAATACCAGAGTCTACTACTGGAGCTTTGTCAGTGGAAACAGAGAGACCATCAGCTAATACTCAGCCTCCTGTTGAGGAAACCGATGCATCATCAGCCAATACCGAGACCCCTGTGCAGCCAACAGAAGAGCCAGTTGTACTTTCAGAAGCTCCATTTGTAAACACTGTGGAAACCACGATGGAGACTGTAGTCACAGGCACATCATCTCAAGTTCCTAAGAAAGAGGTTGAGAAAGAGACACCTGAAACAGAAGTAGACCCCATGACCAATATAGATGGGGAATCAGAAGCAGAAATGGATTCTGGCCACACAGAAGCAGAGAGAGAAGTGGAAGTCGAGGACTCAGGAGGTCTCTCTCACACACACAAACACACACACACACACACACACACACACACACACACACACACACACAAAACATCCATATAATCAGAAGACGCAAATGTTCTTCTGGCAAGCTTGATTAGAATCAGGTAGCTGCTAATACTCAATAGATTTGATACTGATGTTTGGTAAGCTCTCAAGACCAAGCTGAGTAATTCATCACACTCATATTTCCAAGCCCAGGTCTAAAGTAGGGAAGTGTATACAGTGGTACCTCAGTTCCCATCATTAATTCATTACTGAAGGCTTGTCGAGAATTGAAATTTTATTTATATAACGCATTTCACAGTACCCAAGGACGCTCAACAACAAACACAACATATGTTGTTCACAATAAACACTCAGCTAAGTTCAATAGACAGTAGACAAACAACAGTTCCAAACAAGCAGACACATCAAACATTAGTTGAAGACGAAAACATAAAAGGTTTTAGAAGTTATTTAAATTGTGGAAGGGTAGAAGCAGACCGAACAGATGCTGGAAGAGAATTCCAAAGGGTGGGAGCTGCCACAGCAAAGGATCTCCCACCCATGGAGTAAAGCCTGAATCTAGGAACAGAGAGAAGGTTGGAACCAGTGGAACGCAGCGACCGGGTAGGAGTGTAGTGATGGACGATATAGTGGAGCAAGACTGTGGAGGGATTTAAATGTCAGTATTAGAATTTTGTACAGGATGCGTTGGTGAACCAGGAGCCAGTGCAGTTGGGATAAAACAGGAGTGATGCGATAAAATGTTTTGGTTTGTGTAAGAATCGTGGTGTTCTGGATGTACTGCATAATTCAAATTGATTTAGAGGGAAGACCGTAAAGAAGAGAATTGCAGTAATCAAGGTGAGAGGAAACAAAAGCATGCACCAGGATCTCAGCAGCAGCGGGAGAAAGGAAAGGGCGCACCCGAGAAATGTTACAGAGATGAAAGAAAGCAGACATAGAAATAGATTTAATGTTGGGAATAAAAGACAGAGTTGAGTCAAAAAGAGCACCAGAGCAGCACAGAAGTGAACAGACACACCCGCGATGGTTAAGGAGGAGGTAGAAATGGAGGAAAAGCACAGACAGTTGGCCAAAATCATTAAGACAAAGCTTATTTTATAATTTTATGTTGAAAAACTCATGTAATTTAGTGAGTAATGCATTGAAGGTGAAAAGTAAATGCACCACTCACGCTTGGTGAGGCGCTAACATAGCTTCTAAGCTAACTGAAGCCTGTATTTCCTTTAGGTTTGCTCATATAACTAACCTTTTTAGGACCCATGGAGACTTATTTGCATTAAGAATATGCTACTGTAGATGTAAAAATAAAGAAAAATATGATAAATACAGCAGAGATCTACATCAAGCAAGAGCTATTGTGAGACTGATTTCTGTGTACTGAATTGTGAATCATGAATCTTGAATCATGAATCGATTTTTAGCTGAACCGAGTCATGCGGCTTGACTTATATTAGTGTAAGCCAGTGAGCAGAGTACTGAGTAAACATCAAGAACCGAGACAAATTTTATAATCAGAAAGTGTCAAGAACCGAATTTGCCGAGTTCTGAGGTGGTTGAGAACCGAGATATCACTCTATTTAAAATAAGTCCAAGTCATAAGATCAAGTTCAAATACTAACATCAAACATGGATAAGCAGTGTTGTATAGTAACAAGGTATAAATACTTTACTGTACTTATTAATGCATTTGTGGTATTCGTACATTACGAAAGTAAAATATTTTTACCGATTTTTAACTTTTACTACATTTTTAAAAGCCACTGACTCCTCCTACTCCCCCAGACAACTTGGTTAGCTAAATAAAATTCAATAAATGAAGAATTTATATTCAATATTTATCCCAAACCTCACCATGCGTACTAACGAGTAGGTTAAAAAGAATAATAATACTACTACTAATCATCTTCATTTACATTGCCACTTCATTATATGGACTACATCCTAAATTTCTTAACACATTTGGCTCAGAAACAAATTAAAATGATATTTTAATTGTGATTGTGACTTTTGTGCAACTTAGTATCAGGTCATAAAATAAAAATCCCCACCCACTGTCTATCACACATGCTTATGAGATCCCAAGCTGGCTAAATGGGGAGAGTAACATCCTGAAAGGCATCTGGTGTAAAACCCTATGCCAAATCCAATCTGCAGATCAGGATGGTCTGTTGGGGCATCTGCTAATGGGAACAGCAAGAATAAGAAGAATAAGAAGAAACAGAAGTAGTATCATGCTATAGGTGACACATTCAACCGAATGACACTAGTAAATCCTAGAAAACCTGTCATGTGACATGAGTGGGTATTGTCCCACAGCATCTTCCCATTTCAGTTCTTACTGTACGTGCGGTTAGCTCCCATTCAGAAGTGTTTGGCACACACAAAAGAAAGAAACTTGTGTCCCCGTCATAACCTTTGTTAGTCTTTAAAAGGCTTTAAAGTGCATTTTATAAATAAAAGTAAGGCTTTGAAATGCATTAATTATACCACAGACTGTATTTTCTCAAACATTTCTCCCACCACCATTCTTAGCAAAGCTGTAGAGTTCTGCCCACAAGCAACAACAGCAGAGGCTTGCTCCAACAGACAAACCTCAAGCATTTTTGTGGCCACTAATGTGACTACAGAGTTAAAGGCAAACAATGTACAGTAGTTGGAGTATAAATAAAGGTGGTATTGTTACTAATAAACTACACAAAATCGGGTCCAAACATACAACTTCTTGTTTCATAAAATGCTCATGTTGGAATGTTCTTGTAAGCAGCTTTATTTACACTTCTTATAACCGACAAGTCTCCAATAATTTTTCATAAAACACTGTCAGACCTAAAGTGGTGCTTGAAAGTTTGTGAACCCTTTAGAATTTTCTATATTTCTGCATGAATATGACCTAAAACATTATCAGATTTGTCCTAAAAATAGACAAAGAGAACCCAGTTAAACAAATGAGACAAAAATTATTGTACTTGGTAATTTATTTATTGAGATTTATTGAAAATGAACCAATATTACAATGTTAGTGAGTGGCAAAAGTATGTGAACCTCTCGGGTTAGCAGTTAATTTGAAGGTGAAATTAGAGTCGGGTGTTTTCAATCAATGGGATGATAATCAGGTGTGAGTGGGCACCCTGTTTTATTTAAAGAACAGGGATCTATCAAAGTCTGTTCTTCACAGCACATGTTTGTGGAAGTGTATCATGGCACGAACAAAGGAGATTTCTGAGGACCTCAGAAAAAGAGTTTTAATGCTCATCATGATGGAAAAGGTTACATAACCATCTCTAAAGAGTTTGGACTCCACCAATCCACAGTCAGACAGATTGTGTACAAATGGAGGAAATTCAAGACCAGAGTTGTCGACCAACAAAGATCACTCCAAGAGCAAGGTGTGTAATAGTTGGCGAGGTCACGAAGGACCCATGGTAACTTCTAAGTAACTGAAGGCCTCTCTCACATTGGTTAATGTTAATGTTCATCAGTCCACCATCAGAAGAACACTGAACAACAATGGTGTGCATGGCAGAGTTGCAAGCAGAAATCCACTGTTCTCCAAAAAGAACATTGCTGCTCGTCTGCAGTTTACTGAAGATCAAGTGAACAAGCCAGAAGCCTTTTGGAAGAATGTTTTGTGGACGGATGAGACCAAAATAGAACTTTTTGGTTTAAAAGAAAAGCGTTATGCTTGGAGAAAGGAAAACACTGCATTCCAGCATAAGAATGTTATCCCATCTGTGAAACATGGTGGTGGTAGGATCATGGTTCGGGACTGTTTTGCTGCATCTGGGCAAGGATGGCTTGCCATCATTGATGGAACAATGAATTCTGAATTAAATCAGATAATTCTAAAGGAAAATGTCAGGACATCTGTCCATGAACTGAATCTCAAGAGAAGGTGGGTCATGCAGCAAGACAATGACCCTAAGCACACAAGTCTACAAGTCCACAAGTTCTACCAAAGAATGGTTAAAAAAGAATAAAAGTAATGTTTTGGAAAGGCTAAGTCAAAGTCCTGACCTTAATCCAACAAAACTGTTGTGGAAGGACCAGAACGAGAAGTTAATATGAGGAACACACCAACATCCCAGAGCTGAAGTTCTGTACATATAGTGGTAGCTCAGTTCTCGACCACTTCGAAATTCGTTGAATTCGGTTCTCGGTGCATTTAGAGCAGAACAATTTGCCTCAGTTCTTGTTGTTTGCTTGGTACTCGGTACACTTGCTTAAACTTGTATGAGTCAAGCTGTGTGACTCGTTTCAGCTGAAATTCGATTCATGATTCAGTATAGAGTAATTCAGATTCACAATAGCCATATTTTCTTTTTTTTTTTACATCTACAGTACTGCGTTCTTAGTGCAAATAAGTCTCCATAGGTCTTAAAAGGGTTACTTTATGAGAGCTAACCAAAAGGGAAATCCTGTCCTGAATCATCCACATCACAGGCTGCAGTTAGCATTAGCCATTATGCTAGCACCCTGGAAAATCATGGAAGCTCGATACTCATCGTTTTCGGTTCTTGACAAGTCTACTTAAGGAATTACTGAGAACCAAGGTATGACTATATCTTCAAGTAAATAACTAATACATTAGTATTACAGCACTATCACAGAACCACATACATTTTATTTTTTTGTGTTTAACTTGAGCTGAATACGACTACACCTACAGTGGTGCTTGAAAAGTTTGAACCCTTAGGAATTCTCTACATTTCTGCATAAATATGACCTTAAACATCATCAGTCCTAAAATAAGATAAAGAGAACCCAGGTTTTTTTTTGTTTTGTTTTTAAACAAATGAGACAAAAATATTATACTTGGGTCATTTATTCATTGAGATAAATGATCCAATATTACATATTAGTGAGTGGCAAAAATAATGTGAAAAAAAAATGCGAGAAAGGCATTCAGTTCGTTTAGAAGTTAACCTGGGGTCCTTTGTGGACCACACCACCATTACAAAACATTACACGAGTTGCTGTTGGAGTGATCTTTGTTGGTCGACCACTCCTGGGGAGGTTATCAATGACTTGGAATTTCCTCCATTTGTACACAATCTGTCTGACTGTAGATTGGTGGAGTCCAAATTTTTTTAAAGATGGTTTTTTGTAACCTTTTCCAGCCTGATGAGCATCAACAACTCTTTTTCTGAGGTCCTCAGAAATCTCCTTTGTTCGTGCCATGACCACACTTCCACAAAACTGTTGTGAAGAGCAGACTTTGATAGATCCCTGTTCTTTAAATAAAACAGGGTGCCCACTAACACCTGGGTTGTCATCCCATTGATTGAAAACACCCGACTCTAATTTTACCTTCAAATTAACTGCTGCTAATCCTAGAGGTTCACATACTTTTGCCACTCACTAATATGTAATATTGGATCATTTTTTCTCAATAAATAAATGACCAAGTATAATATTTTTGTCTCATTTATTTAACTGGGTTCTATTTATGTACTTCCAGGACTTGTGTGAAAATCTGATGATGTTTTAGGTCATATTTAAGCAGAAATATAGAAAATTCTAAAGGGTTCACAAACTTTCAAGCACCACTGTACGTCTACCTATTTAGTTTTTTTAATAAATGCTGCTATTACTTTA
This sequence comes from Ancistrus triradiatus, assembly GCA_025084515.1. NCBI lineage: Eukaryota > Metazoa > Chordata > Actinopteri > Siluriformes > Loricariidae > Ancistrus > Ancistrus triradiatus. The sequence goes on along the minus strand of JAJAGP010000635.1, from coordinate 187,179 downwards.
AAAAATTGTCAAATGTTCTAGTACATGATCTCAGTATCATTATGTATTAGCTATCCATAAAGAATGATACGTTCCCCTATATAGACATGCATACAGACTTATGAACATGAATATGAACACATGTTTCACTTTCCTCTCTCTAGTTTTGGGCACGGGTCAAGTGATTAGCATTGTGATTGGTGCACTTGTTGCTGTGGTTATAATCATTGCTGTGATAGTCGTGGTGGTGAGGAGAATGGGGCAATACTCGTAAGTACACAAACACATCACCTTTTTTTGTGAAATGCATGTAGAATGTGAGATTTCTACCAGTGTTTAAGGCTTGAACATTGAATGTGTGTTAAAGTATTAAAAACCAAAAGCGTGTCCTCTGTAATATCTTATGATTCACACACATATATATATATGATTCACATTTGAACTGATTAGACGAGGTGTAAGAACCTGAACTCACAAGATTTTAACTCACAGCCTTCCATTTAGTAGCCTAGGTCCTTAATCATGCTGGCCTTTTAATTATTCTAATACTATTTAACTAGCAAGATTTCACTAGCTAACTGTTCCATAAGCTTACCAAAAGATCCCAAACCAAAACTCTTAAATATAGCATGTGAAATTTCACGATTGAGTATTTTACACTCATTGACAAAAAAAATAAAGCACCCAGATAGAAATGTTGGATTGCTGAAAATTTCTGCATGTAGTTCTGTCGCAGGCAGATATGTAAATAATTACAGGTGTGATCTGATTAGACACTGGGTCTTGCCACAAGAGGGCGTAAGTGCTTTCTCCACGGCTCTAAGAGGCTACTTTTGGGTAGTGTACCTCTTAGTGAGACCTGAAAATCCAGGGTTCATATCCCACCTCTGCCAAGCTACCGCAGTTGGGTCTTTTTTTAAAGGGGTTTTGCTATTGCAGTGCAGGGGGATGATCCCTAGCCAACATCCCTGCCTCTGACACAGTAAATCTTGTCTGGATAGCCAGAAAACCCCAGTGGGTCTCAAAGCTAGATCCTTGCAGTGATTGGCTAGAATCTCGGACCGCTTCACCACTCATCACCTCCCTAATGATTGATAATATACACCCCAGAAAAAAATTAGTCACCTTGTGTGTTTAAGGAGGTGGTAACTTCAGGATCCTGCAGAAGGCGTTGCACAAGGATGATCAGGCTATAAATACCTGCGAGGTGTGTGACAGGATTCCTAGATTGAGAAGAGGTGGTACAGTGCATTGAATGTCTTGTGGTCACAAAGCAGATGTTAATGATTGGCAAGAAGGGGTGATTGCAGTTGGGCGTGCCAAAGGCCATAGTGTGAAAGAAGTAGCTGAATTTGGGGTGTATCGAAGCATGCAGTCATACAGGTCTACCAGCAGTGGCAAAACTCCCAGGTCTACAGGAAATCCCCGTCAGAATTTGTGGAGGTTTTACACGCTATTCGTCATAGGTAGGGGTGGCCAATATGACTATGTTTTATCGTATCATGCTAATCTTTGTTATTGTGATAGACTATATATGCTGAGTCCAGTGCTTACAGAGCCCTGAATAACTGCATGTTTCATTATAAAGAGTGTAATTTAGTCCTGTTTTATTGGCCAAAGTGCAGAATATTTTGAATAAAAAGTACTTTACTATGTATGGGATAAGAATTAAATAGTAGTTTTTAAGATTCTGTCACTACTGATGCATTTTGTCTGCAATCACATGTATTGTGATAAATATTGTGTGTTGTGAAAATATCTTTAAATATTGTGATATAATATTTTTACCATATCACCTTCCCCTAGTCCTAAGGTGACTAATTTTTTTTTGTCCAGTGAGTATATATAATTCTGTGAAGTTCATGGAGTGTGTGCCTCTTTATGTGGAAGGTATATTGTTTGGGATGCAGCCTGTTTAGCTACTAATATTCGTCTGATCTGTCACTTTTCAGCCCCTGAAAAGGAAGGCAACCTGACAGGAAGAGAAGAAGTTGTTCTGGAATTTCTGAACTACTGAATTGATGCCATTTCCTGTCGTTAACTGAGCAAGCTAGGAGCACTCTAACTATCCAGGACTTTGAGAGCTGGGGTCTGCCCTCCCCTTACCTGTGAGACTCTGCCCATCCCTTGTATACCTTGACCACCCTACATGATATCCCCAATGCCAAAGACTGAGACAGGAAATAAAGAAATATGAATGTCTAGACACGTACATCTCAGAGTCTGAGGACTTTACAATTTGCATGAGCAAATACACAAATGTATTGGGGAGGAGTGCAGTACAATACAGAGCGTTTTGTATTTGTAGTGCAAGGTGTAATAACTCTCAGCCTTAATCTTCTCGTTTCTTTTTTTTTTCTTTTTTTGTACATATAAAATGCATGCACGCAAAAACACACTAGCTTTCATAGAGCCATCCACTCAACGCGCGCAACAAGTTAAAGGCAGTTTATAATCCATTTATACAAATAATAAAGAGACTGCTTTCTCTTGGGTTTTTTTTTTTACGACTTTTTCACCTGGTCTTGTGGAGCATTTAACATTTTTTCCTGTGTTGCATGATATTGTAATGGCTTTAATTCTGGCATACAAAGCCTTAATCTGAATCAGGGTACGGCAATCAGTCCAGATGCCCCCCAATTATTTGATTTGAATGGACCATGTCTTTGCTAATAGCCATTTTTTTCTTGTAGTAAGTCAAACCATCTAGCTGCATATAAACTAGTGTGAATGCTACACAAAGTAATTTCCCAAAAGTTGCATAATTCAGATACTTCAAAATCTGTTTCAACAGAATGTGGTCTGATTGTCAGACATTTTTGTTCTTAAGCTCAGGTTCACTGGACTAGAGGTGGTTCTTTTTGCTGCGTATTTAAAGGGTGTGTGAGTTGTGCTGTGCTTGCTTTAAGAGGACATAATAATACATGCACTGACTGACAAACTGTTTAGGGCTTTAGACACTGCAACCATTTGCAAAGATGCCTTTTTGTGCTTTATAATTTACATGCCAAGTCCTCACTTTACTCTCTGCTATTAAAGTCATTTTATTTAATTACAGTGTTTTTTTCTTTCTAGATGTTCATACTGTTTAAATAAAAAAGTGAAACTGTTTGTCTTGGTTTGCTTTCTGTGTCAGAATTTTTCGTCTTATTTATCATCTTGTCCATTTCATTAATGACAATGTAAAAATATTGGCAACCATCAGTAATGATGGAGTCACTCCATATCATTTTTGGCATCCAATTCCAATAAATAAAGTATACATATTACCGGTACAATAATTCTACAACCCCAATAATATTTTTGTCTCATTTATTTAACTGTGTTCTCTTTATCTACTTCCAGGACTTGTGTGAAAATCTGATGATGTCTTAGGTCATATTTATGCAGAAATATAGAAAATTCTAAAGGGTTCATAAACTTTCAAGCACCACTGTTTTGTGTCTTACATTTACCTTGGCATTGCAGACAGTATGAAACCAAGCTATTTCAGGTCCTATGTGTTGTACACTCTACAGCCAAATGTTTGTGGAAACTCCCAAAATACAGCCAAAATGGGTATTATGGAGTCTGTCCACTCTTGCTGCTATAACAGCCCTCTGAATATTGGTTCACAAGTTGTACTCCAGTTAATCTTAAAAGTATCTGGTGGACTCAAAGTCAGAATTTTGTGTAAGTTGGGTAAGATCATCATCAAAGTTGGCAAATCATTATTATGGAATTCATTTTATTTATTTTATTATGCACTTCAGAGGGTTGATGAACTGGTTTTATGGTCCCATGGAAACCTATGAAAGTGTGATATTTAAAGTAACTGAGATCTTCAGTACAACTCATTCCACTGCCATTGTACAATCCCCAAATCACAAACATAATGCACATAAAATAAATGCAGTGTGTCTTACATTTACTTCATTTTACTGCATACAGTATGAACCCAAGATATGTCATGTTTTGCCTTTTCAACTTAATTTCATTTTCTAATAAACATCCATTCCTGCACTTCAGGCCTGCAGCACATTCCAAAAAAGTTGGGATGGTAAATCATTTACAGTGGGGCAAAAAAGTAGTCAGCCACTGATTGTGCAAGTTCTCCTACTTAGAAAAATAAGAGAGGTCTGTAATTTTCATCATAGGTACACCAACTATGAGAGACAAAATGAGAAAAAAAATCCAGGAAATCACAATGTAGGATTTTTAAAGAGTTTAATTGTAAATCATGGTGGAAAATAAGTATTTGGTCACCCACAAACAAGCAAGATTTCTGGCTCTCACAGACCTGTAACTTCTGCTTTAAGAACTTTTTGGTAAAAACTCAACTCGCCGTGTTTGGAGGAAGAAGAATTCTGAGTTGCGCCATACCTACTGTGAAGCATGGGGGTGGAAACATCATGCTTTGGGGCTGTTTTTCTGCAAAGGGGACAGGACGACTGATCCGTGTTAAGGGAAGAATGAACGGGGCCATGTATCGTGAGATTTTAAGCCAAAACCTCCTTCCATCAGTGAGAGCATTGAAGATGGAACGTGGCTGAGTCTTCCAGCATGACAATGATCCCAAACACACCGCTCGGGCAACGAAGGAGTGGCTCCATAAAAAGCATTTCAAGGTCCTGGAGTGGCCTAGCCAGTCTCTGGACCTCAACCCCACAGAAAATTTGTGGAGGGAGTTGAAGGTCCGTGTTGCCCCAAAACATCACTGCTATAGAGGAGATGGAGGAATGGGCCGAAATACCAGCTACAGTGTGTGCAAACCTGGTGAAGATGTTTGACCACTGTCATTGCCAATAAAGGTTATGTTTTATTGAGAATTGAGTTGAACTTTTGTTATTGACCAAATACCTATTTCCCACCATAATTTACAATTAAATTCTTTAAAAATCCTACAATGCAATTTCCTGAATTTTTTTTTCACATTTTGTCTCTCATAGTTGAAGTGTACATATACACCCACACACACACACACACACACACACACACACACACACACATATATATATATATCACTGCAACTTATTGTCATTTACAAAATGAAGGCAATGTTATTTGACCACTTTGCAAAAGTGGTTTACAGGACAGTATTTGAAAAAAGCAGTTTTCAAAAGGCCCAATCAGATCGCTTCCTCAAAGAGGTGGTAACCATTCGGCTGGTTGTGCTCTTTAAGAGGCTGTGCTCTGAGCAATGTCTCAGTCCATATTTACAGGCCAATCACCAGAATCAACAAAACATGTCATTTTACCGGGTGTGCCCAAACCTTTGCATAACGCTTTATATATCAGGCAAAATGTGAAGTATGACTGGTAACTGGTTACAGTGTAAGATTGGATCAACAAAATAGATAATGTAAACGTAGCACAGGACAGATGGATACGTAATAGGTAATGGAAGAAAACAGGACATACTGCAATAAAGGGTTGCATATTATTGTCCTAAAATTTCTACTGCGGGAAAACCTTAAAGGTCAGGTTCTAAATGACTTTTGAGTTGTTTTGTTAAGGAAACAGCTCCCAAATATGTGAGGGCAGGAGGGGAGCCAGCTCTCTAGGTACAATTTGTTCTTGTTTCTCCAAGCTGCTGTGAGTGTTTCTAATGATGAATGTCCTGTTAAGAAGTGGAGTTTGTGTAGTGAGGACAACTTGCAGTAATTCTGCCATAACAGTTTAGATATACACTGTATAACCAAAGGTTTATGGACACCCAAAACTTATATAAAAAAACGTGGGTATTGGTATGAAGTTTGGCTCTCCTTGCCTTCAATCTCCTAAAAAGCTTTACACTAGATTCCACTAGACATAACTGTGAGGTCAGGCACTACGTTGGACTGTATGCTCTGACTCACAGTTGGTCTTCCAATGTATCTCAACAAGTCTGTGTCAGCCAGACAGCAATAAGGTGAAACTTTATAAATGTGTCAACTCATTCTACTGCCACTGTTTGTCTATGGAGTTTCTGTGCCTGTATCATATGATGAACCTGTAAGTAGTGAATGTGGCTGAAATAACAGGTTAGAGATTAATTACACTAATTGCAAAGGGTGTCCACATATTGTTGGCTATACATACTGATTGACAAAAAACTAATAAACTATTACTGGTGTGGTCTGATTTGATACTGGGTCTTGCCACAAGAGGCTTAAAAGTGCTTCTCCCACTGCCCTATAAAAAAGGCTCTGAGTGGCTACTCTTGGGTAGTTTACCTCTTGGTGAGAGATTGTTGACTGTTAGACATGCCAATAAGACTTACAGACTTTGAGAGGGGGTGCATCACTTGACTGAGAGAAGCAGGATAGATGTTTCAATAAATTGTCCGCCATCTAAGATGTTCTGACCTAGCTATTAGGAGGTGTGGGAGAAGTTGTTCCATGAGGGCGTCTCCACACGGCGAACAGGCTCCAGACGGCCCAGACAGACCACCAGTAGAGATTTGATCCACTGACAAGCACGAGCAGCTCCCACAGTTTCGTTGTCCAACATCTAGACATAGGTGGCACCTTTACAACACACCCCTGTCCCTGCCCAGACCATTTCCAGGTGTTTAGCAGCAGGAAATTTGTTGTCATGGCACCCATTACATGTCCTGTCATTGACAGCCAGCCACTGTTACCTTTGTTTGCAGTTTGTTTGTGTCGTGAACAAGAAACCTAGACTGCTATGGATTGGAACCGAACCATCTATAGTAACGAATCCAGTTTCAGTATGGGATCTGACAACAGTCGGGTTCAAGTTGGAGGCCTCGTGGTGAGCTCCTCAGTTCTGCCTTTGCTGTGGAGCAGCACACTGCCCCAACTGCTGGTGTGATGATCAGGACATGCATATGACAACTAGTAGTGATACGAGGGACACTAACAAATCAGCGATATGTGCACTATGTTGCTTCTCATGGCAGGGCTTCCAACAGGCATTTTTCAGCAGGATAATGTTTACAAATACACAGCAAGGGTTTTTTAGGAATGTCTCCGCCTGACTGCAACACTTCCTTGGCTTGCCCTGTCATCAGATTTATCACCAATCCAGCATTTATGGGACCAGCTTGGGATGCCACTTTCTACAACCTATGAGTGTGCAGGATTTGCAGCCCCAGCTCTGGCAAATGTGTCATAGAGGCATGTCTAGCAGGCAACGATCTCTCATGAAGCGATACACTAACCATTAAGTTAGTGTAGGATAGGAGCATTAAGTATTGTATTGACAGGGTAAAGCAGGCCACTAAGGTTTAAGGATGATCTGGATGTTTACGGTCAAGGATGTTACTTTGTTAACATTTTCATCGTTTAGTCAACGCCCTAATCCAGAACAATTACAATACAAGCAATTGAGGGTTAAGGGCCTTGCTCAAGAGCTCCAACTTGGCAGTGCTGTGACTTAACCCATCAACCTTCTGGTCGGCACCATAACTACTGAGTCACCACTGCCCAAACAGATCTCAGACAGCTTGTCACTGAATAAACTGTAATACATTGATTGATCTATTGCAGAAATATGGTGAGCATTTAACAAACTGTTGAAATCATGTTTAAGAAATATATGGAAACTCAAATACTGATAAAGGTAATGTTAAATTGGTAAAGGTTAATATTCTTTTCAAAACTGCTAACATCGCAAACCGATCATTTCACTTTCCCACTCTGTAACAGCATGCGGTAGTAGCAGAAAGCACACAATGCTAGCACTTGTGTGTGTGTGTGTGTGTGTGTGTGTGTGTGTGTGTGTGTTTCCATGTGGTTTTAGGCAGCAGCCCAGCTCGCCTCTCTCAGACTGTGAACAATGGAGCTCTTTTAGCATGAGTCTCAGTCAGGCTCTCAGCTACATCGTATAGGTGCTATGAAAACCCTGCATGTTTCAGATGGGTTGGACCCTCTCTGCATGTACAATAGCACACATGATGATAGGAGAGAGGAGGCAAGAAAACAAAGATGCAAACACTGTCCAAAGGATGATGAATGCGTTAAATAAATCAGGTTTACTATATTGATTAGCTTAAAAAAGGGTAATGGATATCTGGGGAGAAGCTCCTCTGTTCAATCCTAGGTTGAGCTGTCTGAATCCTTTCTGTGCGGAGTCCTTCCCGTTTCCATGTGTGCTTACTCCAGGTACTCCGGTTTCCTCCCACAGTCCAACGACATGCATTTTAGGTGAATTGGTGTCTCTAAAGTGCCTCTAGTGTGTGTATGACTGTGTGAGTGTATGTGCCCTATGATGGCTTGGCGCCCTGTCAAGGGTTCTTCCTGCCTTGTGCCCTGTGCCACCGGCTAGGCACCGGCTCTCCCGTGACCCTGATCAGAATAAAAAAGTTAAGAAAGTGAATGAATGAATAAAGGATATTTGGCATGCACATACTGTATATTTAAACACAGATAAATGACACCTCATCTGTTCCTATTGGCCAATACCATGTTTATATTATGTACCTATCTGAATGCAAGTATGTGATTGTACATAGTATAAATACAAATCAAAACTGATTTGGAGACTATACTACCGAGTTCAGGTCAATAAAATGTCAGAAGCACTTTGATGCACATGCACCTAAGTGCTACTCTAGAAAGTATACCTGTCAGCAGACCTACAGTGGTGATTGAAAGTTTGTGAACCCTTTATAATTTTCTATATTTCACACAACATCATCAGATTTTCACATAAGTCCTAAAAGTACATAAAGAGAACCCAGTTAAACAAATGAAACAAAAATATTATACTTGGTAATTCATTTATTGGGGACAATGAGCCAATATTAGATATTAGTGAGTGGCAAGAGTATGTGGACCTCTAGGATTAGCAGTTAATTTGAAGGTGAAATTAGAGTCAGGTGTTTTCAATCAATGGGATGACAATCAGGTGTGAGTGGGCACCCTGTTTTATTTAAAGAACAGGGATCTATCAAAGTCTGCTCTTCACAACACATGTTTGTGGAAGTGTATCATGGCACGAACAAAGGAGATTTCTGAGGACCTCAGAAAAAGAGTTGTTGATGCTCATCAGGCTGGAAAAAGGTTATAAAACCATCTCTAAAGAGTTTGGACTCCACCAATACACAGTCAGACAGATTGTGTACAAAAGGAGGAAATTTAAGACCACTGTTACCCTCCCCAGAAGTGGTCGACCAACAAAGATCACTCCAAGAGCAAGGTGTGTAATAGTTGGCAAGGTCACAAAGAACCCCAGGGTAACTTCTAAGTAACTGAAGGCCTCTCTCACATTGGCTAATGTTAATGTTCATGAGTCCACCATCAGAAGAACACTGAACATCAATGGTGTACATGGCAGGGTTGCAAGGAGAAAGCCACTGCTCTCCAAAAAGAACATTGCGGCTCATCTGTTGCTTGCTAAAGATCATGTGCACAAGTCAGAATGCTATTGTAAGAAAGTTTTGTGGACGGATGAGGCCAAAATAGAACCTTTTGGTTTAAAAGAATAGCATTATGTTTGGAGAAAGGAAAACACTGCATTCCAGCATAAGAACCTTATCCCATCTGTGAAACATGGTGGTGGTATTGTTATGGTTTGGGCCTGTTTTGCTGCATCTGGTCCAGGACATCTTGCCATCATTGATGGAACAATGAATTCTGAATTATATCAGAGAATTCTAAAGGAAAATGTCAGCACATCTGTCCATGAACTGAATCTCAAGAGAAGGTGGGTCATGCAGCAAGACAACGACCCTAAGCACACAAGTCATTCTACCAAAGAATGGTTAAAGAAGAATAAAGTTAATGTTATGGAATGGCCAAGTCAAAGTCCTGACCTTAATCCAATGGAATCCTCCCTGTTTCACGATGGCCCAACTTAACAATATTTTGACTTTACCATGGGAATCCAATAACAAACATAAATACACATTCAGCAGAAACCGCATTCTCAATTTTGAATTTTCCCCTGGGCAAGCGATACTCTAGTGATTCTCTGCTGCACTCTCCTGTGTTGAATGAGGAACTCAGCAGCGCATGACGTAGGGATGAGTGATGAGTGCTGGGAAATGTAGTGAGGATAAGACATGGTTGCAACAATAATGTCAATACATCATTCAATAACTTGCATGAGATATTCAACACTTCAATATGAAATAGGCTTTATGTTAACGATTTGCCCAACTGTAGTTTATTGTGAGTGTTTTGAGCACGTTTAAGGCTACACTATGATATACAGTATATATTAATTTCTTTGGTTTATGATAAATGCAACTTACGATAGATTTATCAGAACATATCCCCATCGCAAAATGGGACAACCTGTATAGGGGTCCAAATGCAATCCTGCAGCATTTTGTTTAACTCCAGTTGGTGGTTTCCCTGCTCATAGAATGTAGACACATTTTCTTTTAATATTTGAAACAAATGTTCTTTTGCTCAAACCTTTTCAAGAAACTATACTGTTACCGTTAGAGCACTGGTGCTGTTCAGCCTTTTTTCGGGTGAAAATAGGTGACATGGTGAGAGTAACCACTACCATCATGCTGATAAGAAAACCCTTACAGCCTCTTAAGGACTCTGTAGATAATGCTTAAGCAAAACACAAAAAGTAGTTACAAAAGTCTTGCTGGTCCAAAAGGTAAAGTAAGAAAAACAAGTATTTCACACACAGCCAACTGGCACCTAGGATAAACTTTGTACTGAAAGAAGTCATTGTTGAAGAATTTAAACCAAAACCTGTAGCTTTAGGCATTCCTGATTAGGGCATGAAGATGCCAAAAAGACAATTTTCACACTCATGAGTTAAGAGTACACTAGCTGAATCAGCCTAAAAGGATATCTGGTTGCTTTGCTGACATTATAAATTCTGTCTGTGTCTGAACCCAATCCTGTTTTTGAGTCTGAGACCAAATGCTAGCTTGTCCATGAATAAGGTGAAGGACTAAATTTCCATATTTTCCAAAATAAGACTTCCAGTCCTTTGATGGCACATGTAAGTACATTGTATGATCATGAAAGGCATAGAGACTAACTGCTTCCTCAGTCAGCTCTGAGGAAATGAACAGGACACGCATAGGGGTTTTAGACATTTATTTACAGCATTTAATCAGCTGTGGACAAGACTATTACAGACAAATGTCACTGGATTAAAAATATTCCAGTATCACTGGCTGATAAAAGCAAATGTTACATAGTCAGCAACATGCAACAATTAAATTAAATGGTGGTCTACTGAACTTTTATGCAGTGGGGGCCAAAAGTCTGAAACAACTAATGTAAATGCTTCTAGTTATGCATTTTCTCAGATTGTTATTACAAATCATATAATCAGTATAATAATTTGAGGGAAAATTTAATTCTTTGAAGATTTTTTTTACAATATTTAAATTACAATAAATTATATATATGGTAGTGTGCACTCCAGCTGGAATGGACTTCACAAGTTTGTGCAAAATCTGATTATCCATGTTCTTATAGCATGATTTCACAATATACCAAAGAGCATCTTGTGATGTTCCCAAACGCTGCAGGTGGCACAGTGGCTCAGCAGGTAGCACTGCCGCCTCACAGCAAGAAGGTCCTGGGTTCAATCCCAGGTGGAGTGGTTTGGGTTTTTTTCTGAATGTGGAATCTACATGTCCTCCCTGTGTCAGTGTGGGTTAACTCCGTGTGCTCCAGTTTCCTCCCACAGTCCAAAGACATGTAAGTTAGGTGAACTGAAGATACTAAATTGCCCATGACCGTGTTTGATATTGAACTTGTACTGATGAAATCAATGTGTATCAATGTAACCTTGTTCCTGGCATAAATATAGCCAAGTGTGTTGTTGTGATGGTAAATGAACCAAACAAACCATTGCAGGTCTCAGCAGGGTTGATGATGCAGTGCCAGGGGATGACCATCAGAAGTGTAAGTTCTTTTTATTTGGAAATTTAATGAAACATAAATTTAACATAATGGTCAAGACCACCACAGATCAGGTTCTATCTGGGTGGTGGATCAATGCAATACAATGACAATGATGGTGTGTGTTGTGCTGATATGAGTGGATAAGACACAGCAGTGCTTCTGGAGTGTTTAAACATGTCAGTATAACTGCTGAATTGAAAATAGTCCACCAGCCAAAAATATCCAGCCACCAGCATCCTGTAGGCAACATCCTGTGAGCACTGAAAAAGGATTAGAGGATGACTAACACAAACTGTCCAGTCTCTGACTTTACATCTACAATGTGCAGCAATAAGGTGAATGTCTCTAATAAAGTGGACAGTTAGTGAACAGTGTCTTAAAACTTCAGAACCAGTGCTGTGTCTGATCCAATCGTACCAGCACAACACACACTAATGCACCACCACGACATCAGTGTCACTGCAGTGCTGAGAATGATTCTACCTGAGTACCTGATCTGTGGTGGTTCTGTGGTGGTCTTGACTATTAGAGAACAGAGTAAAGGGGACTAACATAGTATGTAGAGAAACAGATGGACTACAATCTGTAACTGTAGAATTACAAATTGCATTGACCACTAAAACTTAAATAAAGCAGAATAGAAATTGATAAATATAGAATGCCTAAGACCTTTGCATAGTACCGCATGCTGTATTTTATACTTACTGACATTTTCATCTTTTATAAGTACCTTTTTCATTTTTTTTCCATTAAACTCTTTTTTGCTTGCTACACTGTTCCAGTCTTGTTTTTCATGGACCATTTATTTGGATTCTATAATGTAATAACTTATTGTAACATGCTTAGTCTGATTTTATTCTGAACAGGATGGTGACTTCCCTTGGTTTTGTTCTGTTGTCTGGATTTATGAGCATGTCTGCCTGGGAGGTGAATGCCATGTGGAAATGCCTGAAGTTAAGTCACACTTCCTTTCTGGCAACCCATTGTTATATACCATCATATGTTTATATGGTTAAGAGTCTGAAGGTTTGAGTGTATATTTTTCTATGCATAGATCTGGTAATGGAGAGAACATTTTGCTGATGTAACCAATGGCTGAGTAGTGAGTGAGTGAGCTAGTGTGTCATGGCTTGAATTGTCATTGACTACACTCTGGTTTTCTCCCACAGTCCAAAGACATGCCTTAGGTTAATTGATAACGCTAAATTGGCCCGATCTGAGAATGTATGACTAGTGTCAAAGTAACCTTGTGTTATCGATGTAACCTTGTGTTTGTCGTAAATAACCATTGATGCTGCAAGTCTCTCTCTCTCTCTCTCTTGTCAGTTTCTCACTCTTGTCTTAAGCAAGGCTTTGTTGCACACATTGCTGCCTATGTGGAACACTTAATGCTGATCAGAAACTGCCATTGTTTTGCTCCATGTGTATGTGAGTGTGTAAGACATGACACTGTGTGGCATTATGTTTCCTCTAGTGTACTCAAGGACTTGGCATAGAACTGTGTCCAGCCATGGTAATGTCATACATAATAAATGCACATAATTGTGGCACTAGTTACAGTGAAAGAGCTCTTTACCCTGCACCACTTACAACTTTGATTTTGCTGTATCATGCATAGTTGGCAACCTTACTAATAACTTGTATAGTGGTGAAAATGTTGCTTTAGAGGTGCATTAAAGCTGACACCACTTTTCAAAATAAGCATCCTCATCACCAGGTCTAAACAAAAACTCTTTTAGAATGACTGGTTTTGAGTGCCTGTTCCTTTAAATGACAACAACCCACAGCTCACCCCACCCATTCTCAGTGAATCAGCTGAGTCTGCAATCGTTCCTTTGATCAAGAAATATCAAAAAGCTTAATAAGCTTGCTGTATGAAGGAAATTTAAACATTCTTGTTAAATAACTGGCAGATTAAAGAGCTAACACTGCTAATGTGACTTCACTGTATGCCCTGAAGGTGATGTGATTCAGTTTCTGTTGTGGAATCAACTCCAACTATTTTAAGGTTGACACCTATAAAGTACGGCCTTGAATTACTGAATTGAGTCTTCCTGGCACTGACTCAGTTCTACGCACATGTGAATCAAAGACGTTTACTACTATGATAATTAAAATAGTGAAAGTACTTACAAGCCATTAATTAAGTAAGCCATACATTAATTAAGTTATCATAGTTCAAGCTGGTTTAGCACACACCTACCTGTTTGTGCTGACTTTAGATGGACTTTGGCATCAAAATAAACTTTATCCACTCAGCCCTTCTGTCCTCCAAGACAAGTGTACTGATTTGTGCTGTTCTGTGCAGCCAACAATAGAGAACTTCCTTGCTTAAGTATTAGCCTTTACATAATGCTAGTGTATCTAGTGCACAAGTGCAAGTTCAGATGGGGGTAGTATAATTCTGAAGAGCCAGTTTGTGACATAGACATAATATACCACATGCCGCATTTATCAACATGGCCGCCATATTGGTCCAGGCAAGACTGGCTTAGAAACAAATACAAATAAACAGGGAGTTGCATTTTTTCTGTTTAAAATGCACAATAAATTAGTTATTTCTCATCTGATTTTTTTATTTTTGTGCCTGTAAATACAATAAGATGTAGTCTACAAAATAATTAATGAAGTATTAGATTAACAATAGTATATGGTATATGTAATATAAATAGTAATATAATACAGTATATAAATAGTGAATACTATATTATACAATTATTATATTACTATTTATACTACTATATATTATTTACTATTGCTAATCTATTACTATTAATGTTTTATTATATTATTATTTATTAGAGTAGCATCAGGCATCATTATCCCAATACAATCTTTGGAGAATTGTGAAAAGTTGACTGCACCAATATGGCGACGACGTTGACCCATAATCCAACAGCCAATGTGGCCTCTAGGTATATTTGTCTATGGTTTGTGATGGATGACACTGAACTCCACGTGACCAGCTTGACAAATCCCATGTTTTCGCACTTGGAAGTGCTATCACACTCAAGATACCCATACAGTGGGGCAAAAAAAGTATTTAGTCAGCCACTGATTGTGCAAGTTCTCCAACTTAGAAAGATAAGAGAGGTCTGTAATTTTCATCATAATTACACTTCGACTAAGAGAGACAAAATGAGAAAAAAAAGTCCAGGAAATCACACCGTAGGATTTTTAAATAATGTACTTGTAAATCATGGTGGAAAATAAGTATTTGGTCACCCACAAACAAGCAAGATTTCTGGCTCTCACAGACCTGTAACAACTTCTTTAACTTCTGACAGCTGTTCTGTCCTCCACTCGTTACCTGTATTAATGGCACCTGTTTAACCTTGCTATCTGTATAACAGACACCTGTCTACAGCCTCAAACAGTCAGACTCCAAACTCAACCATGGCCAAGACCAAAGAGCTGTTGAAGGACACCAGGAAGAAAATTGTAGACCTGCACCAGGCTGGGAAGGGTGAATCTACAATAGGCAAGCAGGTTGGTGTGAATAAATCAACAGTGGGAGCAATTGTAAGACATACAACACCATTGATAATCTCCCTTGATCTGGGGCCCCATGCAAGATCTCATCCCCTGGGGTCAAAATGATCATGAGAACGGTGAGCAAAAATCCCAGAACTACACGGAGGGACCTGATGAATGACCTGCAGAGATCTGGGACCAAAGTAACAAGGCTACCATCAGTAACACACTACGCCAAGAAAGACTCAAAACCTGAAGTGCCAGGCGTGCACCCCTGCTTAAGCCAGTACATGTCCAGGCCCGTCTGAAGTTTGCCAGAGAGCATGTGGATGATCCAGAAGAGGATTGGGAGAATATCATGTGGTCAGATGAAACCAAAATAGAAGTATTTGGTAAAAACTCAACTGGAGGAAAAAGAATGCTGAGTCGCATCCCAAGAACACCATACCTACTGTGAAGCATGGCGGAGGGAACACCATGCTTTGGGGCTGTTTTTCTGCAGAGGGGACAAGACAACTGATCTGTGGTAAGGGAAGAATGAATGGGGCTATGTATCGTGAGATTTTAAGCCAAAACCTCCTTCCATCAGTGAGATCATTGAAGATGGAACATGGCTGGGTCTTCCAGCATGACAATGATCCCAAACACACCGCTCGGGCAACGAAGGAGTGGTTCCATAAAAAGAATTTCAAGGTCCTGGAGTGGCCTAGC
Organism: Ancistrus triradiatus; assembly: GCA_025084515.1. Taxonomy (NCBI): domain Eukaryota; kingdom Metazoa; phylum Chordata; class Actinopteri; order Siluriformes; family Loricariidae; genus Ancistrus; species Ancistrus triradiatus. Next base: position 171,202 of record JAJAGP010000635.1, on the reverse strand, counting down.
CAGTCTCCAGACCTCAACCCCATAGAAAATGTGTGGAGGGAGTTGAAAGTCCATGTTGCCTCAAAACATCACTGCTCTACAGGAGATGTGCATGGGGGAATGGGCCAAAACACCAGCTAGTGTGTGCCAACCTGGTGAAGACTTACAGGAAACGTTTGACCTCTGTCATTGCCAACAAAGGTTATGTTACAAAGTATTGAGTTGAACCAAATTTACTGACCAAATACTTATTTTCCACCATGATTTACAATTAAATTATTTAACAGCCCTACAATGTGATTTCCAGTTTTTTTAATTCATTCTGTATTTTTTTTACTCATTTTGTCTATTCTTGTCCTGCCTGGTGCACTGGAACAGGACAGCCTAGACGATAAACAGCTGATCCGGGTCCAGGAGGCTGAGAACCAACTTTTGATCTCCTCGAAGGCTGCCTCCGCTTCTTTCGTCCATCGGAAGGTTTTAAGGGTGAGGGCAGTGAGGGGTGCGGCTACCATGCTAAAGTTCCTTACAATGTGCCAAAAGAAATTGGTGAACCCCAGGAACCATTGGATGAGGCGGAGAGAGGTGGGTTTGCTCGCGGAATTGCTTCGGGAGGCTTTCGGAGAAAAACTGAAAGTGCGAGAAGCACAGAGGGAAGTGAGCGAGAGCGTTCTGCTCACAGAGGCATTTCAAGTGGTATTAGGCATAAGCCCGAAACTATGCGAAGCGAGCGCTGGCCGGCGCATGCACAACGTGAATGAAAAAGAAGCAGAAGGCGAGTTCCCCCAATCGCGGTGGGAGTAATTAAGTACATAAATGGATGAGGGCAAGTAAGGGAAAATTGGGGGACTCTAATTGCCATGGTGATCGAGCCAAAGCAGCCAAGAGTGACGGGAAGATTGCAGAGGAGAGCAAGGGGAGCGAGGGGAGCGGACGACGGGACCTGACCCTACGCTAACCCGCTAAGCCCTGACTTTACCTACAGTCTCCGAAACGTATGATGGCCTGGCTTCTATGAAAGTCAGGTGTAACCTCTTTCCCTGACAAAAGGACAACGAGCCGCGACAGTACATACATGTCACAAACAGACAAACACTTTACTAAAGCCGGCTACCGCAAGACACCCTACTGAAGTCCATTCGAGCGAAAATGGCACAAATATAATCACAAATGCGGCCAAAGCCGCCAGAACGCCACGACAGTCAAAAGATTTATTGACCAAAAACAAATCCTCGCATCTTTTGGGAGCTAGGGCCCTGCTTAAATACAGTTGGTTCATCAGGGTTCACTAGTCCGAGGGCCCTAGCTTCTTCTTCTGGTGCTCCGACGGTGAACGACACAGTTCAAACTGCCCCCCCCCCCGCAGCAAGGAGGGGCACGAGATGTGGAGGACCCGTGACAATTGTAAGCGTACTCCTGAATAGCAGCCCTGTATGCTTACGGCGTGCGTTTTCTTCATAAATGTATTTTCGTTTTCTTTTAGTTTATTCTTTCGTTTCTTTTTGTTATTTATATTTTGGTTCATTAATTCCATCTAGAGCTAACTGCTATCGGGTCCCAAATCCGTTTTTCTTTTATTTGACACGGTTTTAATATGGCGAACCGTAACAGATGAGCATCAACATCTTTTTTTCTCAATAACTAAATGGCCAAGTATAATATTTTTGTTTCATTTGTATAACTGGGTTCTCTTTATCTACTTTTAGGACTTGTGTGAATATCTGGTGATGTTCTAGGTCATATTTAGGCAGAAATATAGAAAATTCTAAAGGGTTTGGAAACTTTCAAGCACAACTGTATAAGTTAGAGAGAATATACAGGTAGTGAAGGGACAAACAGATGAGTACTATTTACAATAGGACAGGCACATACACTTATGAACGCCATTTACAGCTTGTTACAAATATGCAGCAGAACGTCATTCATACAAACACAAGTAACTTGCACAGTCTTTAGTTCAATTGTGCTCTTAACCCCAGCCAACTGTTCTGACTCCCACCTCTATTTACCATATCAGGTATGCAGTGCCGTTTCAAGACCCCAAAATGTTATTGATGCTTACCTATGCACATCCTGTTAAATAAATGAAAATGATGTCTTTATTATTTTAATGCAGTTACTTTCACAAGAGAATGCACGTTTAGTAAACTGCACCTTTAGAAAACAGGAACTGTCTCATTTTCAGCCATGTATCAGTGCTACAGGAAATATGGAATGGCTTGTCATCCTCATTAAACTGGAGTGGTTAGAATCCTGGCTACTGTTTTAGTAAAGTATCAATTTGCAGTTTATTCAGCAGATTTCAGAGCCAAATCCAAACCAATAGGCAAACTTAGTGATAAGTGATATAGTTTAGCATATTATCCACGATCAGCTGCAAGTCTCAGCTACCAAAGAAGAGTTCAAATCTCTGGTGATGGTGACCTTTGGTAGTCTGGAGGATCGTGTAGCATCGGCACACTTGCCAGATGATCCACTAATTTTTATGAGGTTCTCAAACCTTAACTGACTTAATGGCTCATTAAAATTTGCAGAAATATGCCATATTTCACTTTGTTTCTTGCAGAGGTTTTAACTTTTTTCCATTTAGAAAGTCCATCAAATTTGACCATAAGTGCCCGAACGTTTGCATAAGATTGCATGTACATGTACACACATATACAAGCTAAATCTAAACTGGGATGGATTGTGTTTTAAAAGATGTATTGTAATGTGACCCATCTAAAACAATACAGACACAGATTGACTACGTATATACAATGATCTCACTTGCACAATTGAGTTATGTCGCATGAGTAAGCGCAAGTCATGTCTAGTGCTTGTTCACAGTCATATGTTTGCCACTTACTGTGGTAAACATTACATTTATAGGGCAGTAATGATGCAAGCGTTTATAAGAACAAACTCTAATGCCTATAACTGACAAACTGATATGACAAACAGACATAATGTCTTAATAAATCAATAAGAAAACCAGGGCACTACTAAGACATTTCACATATACTCAGTGTCACACTCTTCATATACTAATTATTCCACCTGGAAACAGCTAATCTTGTTCCATCTTGGAAGCTACTCAGGGTCAGGTCTGTAAGTACTTGGATGGGAGTTGACTGGGAATACTAGGTAAAGACTTCTGTAAACATCAAGAAAAAAAGGAAGACAAGCATATAGTGTTACGGGAATAGGAGCTGAAAATGGAACCATTGAATGGAACCAATGCGCAGCGTACCACACAACAGAACGGAGACAAAGGTCGAGGGGACAAGGTTGAAGGTGGGTACGGGCTTGAACTGCAACACATGGAAGGTGGGGTGGTTCTTCATATGCCGTGGGAGTTTTAGGTGCACAGATGTTGGGCTGATGATTCGCTCGATCCTGTAGGGTCCAATGAATTGGGGTGCAAACTTCCTGGACACAGCTTTGAGCAGGATGGTCTGGTTGGTCGACGAGTTGACGAGTTGGTCGGGGAGATAAGTGAGACTGGGCCTCCTGCATCGATTGGCCAAGGTGTTGGTGTTGGAGCACGTTTTTTCCAGCTGTACTCGAGCAGCCTTCCAGACCTTCCAGCAGCAGTCAAAATATTCTTGGACAGAGGGGACGGCCAGTTCCACTTCCTGCTCAGGGAACAGGGGCAAGTGGTAGCCCATGGATGGTTCTTAAGAGGATAAGCCGGTGGCGGAGGAGACCAGCGTGTTGTGGGCGTATTCAACTAAGACCAAATGTGAGCTGTCTTCCTGCGACGATACAGTGGAGAGTGGCCTTGAGGTCTTGGTTGGATCGCTCGGCCTGCCCATTGGCCTGGGAGTGAAATCTCGATGATAGGCTGGCTGTAGCTCCCAATGCCTTACAGAAGGTCAGACCTGGGATGAACATTGGGGACCCCTGTCACAGACCACGTCAAGTGGACCTCAATGAGGTCCACTGGGTCCAGTGAAGGGATTACCTGGTTGGTAGGAAAGGCGGCCAAGGCAGTGGGCGTCCACTTGAGCACACATATGGTGGACCAATCGAAACAGGGGTTATGCCTCTTCAGTCATGGATAGCCCAGGATCATGGGAGTCTGTGAAGCTCGAATAACACAAAACGTCTCTGCATGGTTTGGACATGGGGCTGTTCTGTAGGTCACAATTAACTAATTACCTTATTGGCGACACCTGGGAGGTCAGGTATTTAAGAGTGTGTCTGAGCACCATTGGGTGTCGCAGCCTTATACATCAAACAGCCCAGTGCAAGACTTCGCCCGTCTTGGCGTCCACATCGCCTGTCTTGGCGTTCACATCACTCTTTTTGACGTTCACAGCGCACATGTATCATTGCGTCTGCTTCTTCCTTGTTCCGGCAGCTAGAGAAAGTGGTAAAGACTTCTCCTGCTTTAGAGGAGAAGTTATGGTACGAATCAGGAGATCCGGAGGTAAGGTAGGGTGTAGACTGCTAGGCAAGGAACAGTATTCTTGTAGCTATTGGTTCCCTTTCCGGCTCACGCCTTGCTCGGCTTCGCTCGGCTCAGCTCGGGATCGCTCCACTCTGTGCACGCACCAATCCCCGGTATGCACTTGGTGTATGCGGAGCTACATCATTAGCATTACATACCTACGAGCTGTTTGGTGATCCCTTTTTTTCTTCCTTTTTATGTCTCACTCGCCACAACGCATTAACGAGCTAGTAGTGACTTGTCACTTCCCTCTTTTGCTCCTGTAGTTATTAAGCCCTTTTGTTTTTGAGCCCTTTTTTTGGCGCCTGTGTCTTCCCTTAGAAGAGGGTGTGCTTTCAGCAGTGGCCCTGTGGCGCGCTGTTGCCGCGTTCACCCCCAAACAGCAACACTCAGGATTCAAACCCCTGCTGTCAGTGTTTTTAGGAGCACCCACCTTTTAGTTAGTTTGCGTTTATTTTGTTCCTTTTTTCATTTATTTAGACTTTTGGTTCACTATTTCCATCTGGAGCTAACTGTGATTGGGTCCTAGAAATCCCTTTTATTTTTTGTTGCATGGTTTGCCGGGTTTTTTATAGGCCCGAACCATAACATTTTCTTTGTTTATTTGTTTTATAACTAAACTGATTAGACTTAATTTAAAGCAAGATCTAGCTCTGATTAAGGTTATCTTTACTCAAACAAATCATACATTGAACAGTTCTTTTAAAAAAAAATTTCGCCCCTCAAATTCGAACAATAACTCCAACTTCAAACGTCATCATTCTAAATAAAACACTCAGTGTGCGATCTTTAAACCACCAGTCGATGGTGATAGGCTAATGCACAAATACGGTATTCTAATTGCCAGAAAAGACAGAGGAAATCACCCAAAAGAAGATGAAGAAGAAATAGAGCACGATCATTAGCATACTGTGTAGCATATATTATATATTTTTTTATTATTATGTTATGTATATCAGTTTATGGGTGTAAACCCCTCAGTCTCACTGCCGCTGTCCCATTGATAAGACATGCACAAAACTGTGTTTGCCTCAGTGGCTATATAGTTTCACTTTATATTCACTTATTTCATGTCTTTATATTTCAATTATTTCATTGCTTTATTGATTTTATGCATTGGATTACTCTATCCTGGACAGGGTTGTCCACTGATGCATCCATTGTCAGGTGACCTACCTGCACGGTTTTTTGGACTATGGGAGGAAACCCACTTGAACATGGGGATAACATGACAAACTCCACAGAGGCAGCAACTAAAGCTCAGGATCAAACTACAGCTGCTATGCCCCAACAAACCAAACACCTCTTAATTCCCACCTCTGCCAAGCTGCCCCTGTTGGGTCCTTGAGCAAGACCCTTAACCCACAGCTGCTTCAATTGTAAGTCAGTCTGGATAAGGGCGTCTGGTAAATGCCATAAATGTAAATGTAAATTTTGTTTAACAGAGTAAATAAAAACGCCTTACACCAGATGCAGTAGATATAAACAATTACATCTTACGATGTAGCCCAGTCCAGCCAAATGTAAATACTACCACTTTTGATGTCAGTAACGTGGGAGCTAGTTATTTCATTAACACAGACCTGTAGTCCAGGCAATGCCATCGCCTAACATTTGTAATCATTAACAGCTTGCATGTTTGGCTTTAGACCAGATACAGCTGAAATTTAGCACTGATATTAAAAAATGCTGGACAAAACGGAGAAAACAGCAAAACATTCCCGTGTTTGCATAATGCACAAACGGCTCCTATGAAAGAGAGAAAGAAATCCAGCTCTAGACTACAGCGGCCTCCAGTGGGCATATATAGCAATTACAAGAATTCAAATCAAACCACTGTTCAAATAACACTAACACTTCAAATAACGCTAGCCCATCGCCACATGGACCTAGGACTGGTCACGGCTTCCAACTGGGTCAAGCATCACATTCCAGACCTTGCTGTTTGAAGGAGATGAAATAGGTCCTGGAATCTTTCATCTATCCAGATCTGCAAGGAACTGGTGTCTCATCTAAGACACACAAATGCCTCCATACAGAGTTCACACAACCTTGCCCAGGACAAATTAGGGTTAAAAAAATAGTCCATCTTATTTAAACCTCAGTAGTGTGTCAATCAAGTAGTCCATATAAAGAAAATATTTGCATAGGTTTGAGAATGTGAGTGTGAACGGACCACGATCCTCGCCAGAATTATCAGTTTTTAAAGACATATGTAAAAGAGCAGCATTTACAGGTTCCTTTGTGATATCGTCTGTGTACAGTTTAGTGGAAAAGTGTTAGATTTTATGTTTTGTTGGGACAGGGGATGAACATATAGACTTCTTTGGCACAAGTGATGTTGGAGAAGCATCCTTTCCTTTCTTTTCAACATTTGGAACTTGGATCCACCTGCATAGACATAGTGCATGAACCTCATAACCTGTCTTGCATCATCTGCAGTGATTCATTTCACGTTTACACCCAAATATTTCTACCGACAAAATGTTGCACCTAATATTTTATGTCTTATGCACAGTGCTCCCTAATTTCAATTATATTTTTCAGGACAATGGCTTTTAGGAACTTAACTTAGTTGATTGGTCTCACCCAATTGAAGATGGAATACTGATTTAAGACTGGTTCTTTTCAAAGCTTCTTCTTTATACTTCTCAAGAGAATTTCCTTGCCTTTGGTAGAGCATTTGAGGTCTAATTTATGACACTGTATATTGTTGAAAGTGTTATCTAAACGAATCGAATTGTGGTTGCTACCATCCAGACCCATAAGACTGAACAATGGTGCAAGATTATTATACAGTACCCTGCGTCATCTGGAGCCACTTCTCTACCTGCTGTATAAATCATCTTATCTAGAGACTTCAAGTATACTGTTCTCTGACTTAATGATCTGCTGCAGAAAGTTTTTTATTCACTCTTATTCACAATGACGCAGCACATTAAAGCACAATAAACACTGCCAAATGTTGTGTTTTGGATGGCAGTATGATATTCAGCCAGGGAGTTCCATGTTCAGTGTTGGTCCGAGTTTTTGCTGGTTAGTGCTGGTCAGGTGTTGTTTAGCTGGTGAACTCACATGGGCCTGAACACTGTATGTTTTACCCAGGAGCAAATACTGTGAACTTTCACAGTAGAACCATGAAGTGGCCAAATTACCACCAAAATTCATAGTACACCTGTGAAATAGTCCACCAAGTTTACAGCTATACTATGAAATTTCACAGTAGAACCATGAAGTGGCCAAATTACCATCAAAAATTCATAGTAGATCTGTGAACTTCATGGTCAAACTGTGAAAGTTCACATTAAAACTGTCAAGCAATTCACAGTTTTACTATGAAAATTCACAGTACATTTTTTCCTGGGTAAACACAATACTACTCAAGTTCCTTAATATTAATCTAGACTAGGAATCTTAAGGATTTAATTCTGTTGTCTGGTCTTATCCAAAGGAGGATGGGTTTACCAATTAAGCCTGTTTTCTCACAAGGGAGTTTCTCCTGTGCACTGTTGCACTTGGGTGCTTTATTTGGAGCACCTGTCTAAAAACACCGAGCAAAATCATGTATGTATTGTGTTTTGGATGCTGGTATGCTGACCAATTAGCAAGACCATACGGGTTCCATGTTCCATCGAGTTATCTACATCTACAACTACAACAGTTATTCACAAAACATTTTAGGTTTAATGCTAGACGTACCGCTTAGCATGTGTTATTGACTGTATCGAATGTGCTGTGGTGCTACGGGAGTTTGAGCGCCCGCGCATGCGCGTTTTCCTTTCGGCGCTCTGCTGCAGTGGATCTTTATAATAAGCTTGAAGCTTTCAGACACCGGGCCGCGTCCTGTAGAACCTTTCAGCTAATACTGTGCCCAATGGGACCTCCTACCAACACCACCTGTAAGGGGTGCACAGGTATGCGCTATTATAATGCCTTTAGATAAAAAGAAAAGGTGTACAGTATTCGTATTCGTTTATATAGTCGTGTTTATATGGCGCGTCGATTAATGCGCGTAACGCTTTCTGGTCAGCTTCCTTTATGTATAGGTATACGTATGAATTCAATGTATGTTGGGCTGGTCTGCAGTGCATGAGGCAGCACATAATCCGGTCCGTGTCTGACAGTGACCTTCCAGACTGCGGTGCTAGATTTGCTTTTATCTGCAACATGTGTGCTTCACCTTGTCAATGATCAAAGCCGTCCACGTCTATGAGGAACATTTAATTTATCATTGTAATCCTTACTCTTATTTAGCTCAGTTCTGTGTGTTTTTTTTAAATAAGATGTGTAATTACTAGACCTAACGACGCAGTTCTGGTTGGAGTCTACCAATACCACGAAACAAAAACAACTGATTTGCATTCCTGTTAACGGAAACATCTGAGAGACCCGAGATTCTGTCAGACTATATCGGGTATTTAGTAGCCCAGATTCTGGGTAACCTTCTGACGCATTAGGTTTCATGATAATATGTCGTACAATGTGTCAGTTTATAATTTGTACCAGTAACGGGGATAACCACTAGATCAGATTAATGAGCTTTAAGTCGTGTTAGCCTGGCCATAAACACGCATCCTGAAACGATAACAAAATGCATTTCAGTTACAAAGTACACATCATGGCAGACTTCTGCATTGATACAGTATATAGCCATGTATTTGTGGAAATAGAAAAATACATCCAAAAGCACAGGTATGGAGTTTGTCCCATCTATGCTCCACTGAGAACTAGTCCAGTTAGATGTTGGAACATGACTGTGAGGTCAGGCACTGAGGATGGGCAGTAAGGCCTAGCTCACAGTTAGTATTTCAATTCATATCAAAAGTGCCTGGAGTTAAGGTCAGGGCTCTGCAGGTCAACCAGGTTCAACAACGTTTACAAACCTTTTTCTTTATGGGCTTTGGTTTAGGACAGTGTGTTGAGGAAATTACCTCATAGGTGAAACCTATGAAAGTGTGGTATCGAGTAACTGAGGTGTTCAGTATAACCCATTGTACTGTCCCTGTTTCCTGAAACCCTTTGTAATTAAAGTAGCCTGTTATTGGTACTCAAGTGCTAGATGAACTTTTTTACAATAATGGCTAAGAGTGTATTGTAATGGCAGAGATAAGCAATTAGTAAAGTACAACCATAATCATATAACAGAAGTCTATGCATTGTTATATGAAAAGTCCAGATATAGTGAACAAGGTTTAGGAACTGTTGGGTTTTTTTACTTACAGGTGGGCAGCAGGGACATCTGTTCTGCTCTGCTTTCCTCTTGACCTATCTTCTCTTCTCCAGACCTCTCTCCTCTGGTCCTATATTCTATATTCTGTCTTTGCCCTCAAAATTGCATGCACAGTATGCATCGATAGATAATATATAAATTGCTCTTTTAAAATATCTAAAATGAAACGTGAAATGCTGTATTGCTTATGTTTTACTAACAGTCTTGATTCACGTAAGACTCTCAGGCTTTAAATAATATTTCATTTTTTCATACTAACATGCATTATTTGTGTACACAGCCCTACTCGTTACATCTTCTAGGCTCCACAGCAATGTCGCCAATAGCGATTCGGTTTAGTTAAGTCATCAATAGTAAATTCAAGCACCACTAATTCTAAATACACTAAATGATCTCAAATATAGCGATACCAATAGTACTCTGGTTAAATCATAGGAGATTTGTGCCTAGTTATGGGCCTATATAATACAATTAAAAAATGTAGGCATATCTAAGAAAAATCTGAAATGCAAATGTTAAAATATTTACATGACATATTGTGAAATCACAAAAAATAGTTTGAAGATGAGCAACAGTAAAGTTGCAAGTAAACTGAATCAAATCAGTATTTGGAAGGACCATCATTTATAAAGGTATATTTATTTTTTCCTCAGTTATTTTGTTTATGTTGTTTGTTATACATGTTTAAATGTTGTATACCTACAAAGTGATCATATTTAATGTAATATAAATAATTTATGAACCAACATCAAAATATGTTTGTGAAATGTGTACTTGGAATTATGGCCATTTACTAATACAGAAAAAAAGGAGACAATATAAAAATACAGTGGAACATTTTGGACATCCAATGCTGTGTCGGATTTTTTTTTTCCCCCCCTAAATTTGAACAAAAATTCCAACTTCGAACATGGGCACCCTAAATAAAACACGATCTTCCAACCACAATCCACATAATCCAGTCCAGATTTCTCAGTGCCGCTGTTCCAGTGATAAGACATGCCAAAACTGAGTTTGCCTCAGTGGCTGTAAAGTTTCACTTTATTTTCGCTTATTTTCTGTCTTTATATTTCGCTTATTTCATGTATTTATTGATTATTATTATTATTGTATTCCCTTCATTTGCTTTATTCATGCCTTTAACCATTAAGTATACATTTTGTATTGTTATAATTTGGAATTGAATTGAACTTAACTGGAATTCTATGTCATGAATCTACATAAAATAGTCTGTAAAGTCTGAATTATGAGGAAACTTAACATGGTTTCGTGTGATAGTCGGAGAAATCATAAGTAATGATGCCAATTCTTTTTAGTGAATCAACTATTTCACCTCCCAAATGGCTCTTCTTTTTTTTTTAACTTATAACTTTTATATTTCACTTAATTTTCAGTTATATTCGACATACTTCCCCTGTAAAATAAAATGTCCTCGTTTCAAATACATCACACAATAATTGCATGGAGATGGATAATATAACAACCTCACCACACCAATCATCGATCATTATGTGTCAATAACAACATCGTTGTCTGAAGACTGCTGTTTCTTGACTGCTACAGTGGTACTTCAAAGTAGGTAAATCCAGCAAGTGAAGCAGAAATTTGGTGCTTCAAATTTTTGAATACCGGGAAACCATCATACTGGCCAACCCTAAATCTCAATCGAAATACACAATATTTCTATTGAAATTCCTCAAGATTCCTTGAATTGTTTAATTATATTATGCACTGTAGCAGGAGACATATGTGAATTCCTTCCAGTCTTTCTTTGAGGAACATTGTTTTTAGACATTTCAATTATTTACTCATACATTTGTTGAGAAACTGGAGAAAATTATATCTGTGAAAGCTTTCACAAATCTGAAAATGCCTAAAAGTCATAAATATTATATAAATAAATGCTTTTTATACTAAATTTTCTGTGAACGCTTTCATAAATCAGATTCTGCCTAAAATAATAAAAACATCATAATAAATATTTACTAGACAAAATTATATATGTGAAAGTTTTAACAAATCAATTATGCCTAAAAGTAATAAATAATATCATTACAACAATTTATTAGACAAAGTTAAATCTGTGAAAGCTGTCACAAATCAGAAAATGCCTACACATAATACAGAGTACGTAAATAACTGCCTATTAGACAAAGTTATTTCTGTGATAGTTTTCAGAACTGATGGAGGTTAAGTTTAATCTGTGTTGATTCTGTATATTATCAGTTTCTGAAGTTCTATGGCCTGCTTGGATGGTTTTATGATGAGTTAAATTAAAGGCTTAATTATTTCGCGTGTTATCATTTTCCGTACTTATGGTGTATACGAGCCACGTACAGACAGAATTAAGACTGTGAAAAGTTTCACAAATCAGCCTGGTCACCTTACTGCAGGTGTCAGTAACCTAGGTGGTCGTCTTTAGAAGTTATAAGCTTTTGAAAATAAAGCTCTAAAATGTAATGCCGAATGATTTCACTTTAGATGATGTCCTCATCTGAATTCACAAATGAGGATGAGCCAAATGTAGCATTAATCACAGTTTAAAGTGACTTCATCACGGAATGCAAGATGAAAAAATCTCCGAATCGCTAACCACAAGCCAACTTTACTGCGGTTGGCCTTTCGGCTTCCCACTCTTTTTTTATAGTTGCAAAGTCTTTTTTTCTTTACAGGTTCACTCATTGCTCATTTTGACAGCATAAGGCTCCACTCACAACACACACACTGGTCTGTCACTAACGTAGCTACTACACCCGGGAGTTTGTATCAGTTTTGGCGCGTTCTTGGCCAGTGAGGCTGTGATTGGAATATGGGACTGGAGCTGTCCCTGAAGGGACAAATCAAAATTGCCCATAAATCGTGATGTCCCGGACAATACGGGATGGTTGGCAACCCTAGGCGTTACAGAGCACGTAGAAGCTCACCCTACACAGCTTCTAAGCCTCCCGAGTGCCCCTGACTGGCGATCTACGAAGTGCCAATTTACCTTTTTCCCTAACAAAAGCACGCTCAAAAAAATGCCATGACAAAACACAGCCGTTTCGATAGACGGAGAGTCAAGCAATAAGCAGTGCTTTGGTAAACAATGCTGCGACACTTTTACGTGTAATGCCCCATCGGGGCTGGCGCATGCGTGATCACACTGAGCATACTCACACCACCATGAGGGGTCAATAATGGCCTCTAGCGACTAATGTGTGACCCATAATAGTACCCCACCCAACGCCTCTAAGCGCTACCAAAAAAAAAACCTCCCTTAGTCTGACAAACGCGCTCAGGGTTGAAAATATGATAGCGGGAGGTGCCAGTAGGACGGATGCACCTTTAAATAGAGGCTGAACGAGAGGGTAGTCCACCACGAGCCAAAACCAAGGCTCAGTATGGGACTAGCTATGAGCAGCTCAGGGGCAGAAGTCAACACTCAGGAATGGAGCTAGACCCGACAAGGCACAGGAAAAGGTCGGCGTAAGTACTGCGCTAACTTGCTCAGGTACGGCCAAAATGGGCACAGCGAGCTCAGGTATGGAGCTGGGCAGTGCTAGCTGCTCAAGTACGAAGCCTACATGCTCCGGTACAGCGCTAATGAGTGCGGCGAGCTCAGGTATAGAGCTGGGCTTGCTCAGGTACGGAGCTTACGGGCGCAGCGTGCTCAGGTACGGAGCCTGGGGGCGCGGCATGCTCAGGTACAGAGCTGGGCGGCGCTAAATGCTCAGGTACAGAGCTTACATGCTCAGGTACGGCGCTAATGGGCACTGCGAGCTCGGGAATGGAGCAGGGCGGAGGATGATGGCTGGAAGAAAGACCACGCCTCAGCCTTCTTGGTTCTACATCGAATCAACGCATCTGTGCGACTGGCCAGATCGCCAGGGCAGCAATAGAGGAAGCGGGAAGACCCCTCTCAAAGACAGCCATGAGCAGCAGGTCATCAAAACCGCTCTCCCTGGCTACACCGCAGAATTCCTCCACGTACTCAGTCACGGACCAGCTACCCTGTGTAATATCAAACACCTGGGGTGACCAGGGTCAACGAGGTCTGGCAGTGGAGGGGATCCTCCAACCTGGGAGGGTTGGGAGCTTCAGCGGGGTCAAACCCTGGTTCCCGATAAACATCTGGAGTCAGCGGTACAGACTGGGCGGGGCACAGACGCCTTTTGCGACAGGGACTGGGCATCTCTATGGGGTCAGGTTGCCAAAGCTGGGCTACGTCTGAGCCCAGGCAACTTAATGGACCCCCAGGAGCTAAACGAGACCTGGGTAGCGTGAGAGAATGGCACTTAAAGTGAGGGGGACTTCCATACAGGATGTCACGGGAGCTAACGCTGGGTCCAATATTCTCCGCAGCATTCTGTTACGGTCCGCCATATAAAAAAAAAACGTGAAAACAAAAGATTAATTGGTTTAGGACCCAAATGCAGTTAGCTCCAGATTGAATTGGTGAACCAAAATATAAATAACTAAAAGAAACAAAAAGATTCGCCAAAACGAAACTAAAATAAACCTATAAAGAAAGTCCACGCCTTAAGCCTACTGCGCCTAGGCGCTAGAGCCCGAGTGGAGCTTCCGCAAAAGCGTGCCATATTCAAAAACCACCCGTTGGAGTGTGACACGGAAGTGTGAATGAAAAGGACAAGACTCAGGAAGAGCTCAGCGTCCATTAAACACGTGGGCACATGGGAAATGTTTAACCCCCGATCACGAAGGAGGAAGGGGGGTGATGACGTGAGAGGGAAAAGGTGGGGCAAGTCTCGCAGCCGCGAGCAAGCCCCCAAAAATCAGCTAAGGAAGACCGGCATTACAGAGCATGTAGAAGCTCACCCTACGCTAGCTTCTAAGCCCTACCTTATCGGCCAATCTCCCGAGTGAACCCGACTGGCAATCTACGAATGGCCATTTCAATGGCCAGAGAGTCAAGCAACAAGCAGTGTTTCGGTAAACAATGCTGGCTCCTCCAACAGGTGTCGCCACTTTCACATGCAATGCCCCATTGGGGCTGGTGCATGCGTGATCGCACCGAGCGTACTCACGCCGCCATGAGGGGTCAATAGTGGCCCCTAGCAGCCAATGTGTGACCCCTAATAATACTATAATGTATATTCTTATGATGTTGATTATTATTGTTATTATTATTATTATTATTATTAGTAGTAGTAGTAGTAGTAGTAGTAGTAGTAGTAGTATTGAAACACAGTAGTTATGGAATATAAGCCAGTATTCTTTTCATTGTGGCTGCACAGAAACGGCTTGCTGTGTCACCCCCAAAGTCTCAAAAATAGACTTGAGTCACAAGCAAAACGCTGGAAGTGGCAAGCTCAGAAGCATTTTCACTACTGTTCTCTGACTTTTGTTCTCAACTGTACATCTGCTACCAATATAATTCTGTGCAGGCTGTCTGTATGTGCATCACCATGACTCTGGGTAGCTCTTTGAAAAATGTTTTGAAGTGACTTATGGCATTGATGGTGATTATTCTGTCTTGCAGGAAATAGAAAGTTACATTAAAAGCCCAAGGGAGTCAAACTGGTGCTTGAGAGACAGAAGGACAAAGATGTGTGATACAGAGAATGGTAAACACAATTTTTGACTGATATCACTATCACATGAAAGAGAATAGAAATATAAATGCATTAACTACATGTTAAAATTGAATTTAAAGCAATTTCATCTGTTTCATCAGCAGAGAAGCTGACTGGTTCATCAGAGGAACAGCAGGAGCAGTGTGTAATTCTGCTAAGCCTTCAGCAACAATTTTCTCTGACTAGAGAGATTCCTTCACATGTGTCAGCGAATGAGGAAAAGGATGAGACAGAGGGCGGGACAGATGAACTAATGGAACTCTCTGTGAAGGACGAGAACATCTTCCCAGCAGCAATGAGCAACCAGTCACTTTTTGAGACGGTACCCTTACTACCTACTGGCATTAATCAACATGCATCATGTCAGACAGGTGAGACAGAAAACACTGGGCTCCTCAGGCAGGACTACGGATTAGACGTCACCTCAAATGAAGCAGATGCTGACCTGGATCATGGCTGTAGCCCTGAGATGAATCCTGACCGTGACCTTCAAGGATTGTGCACATTCTTCTGTCAGCGTTGTCGTGGACGGTTTACCACTAAGCAAAGCCTGGAACGGCACATGCGTGCATCCTGCCACAAACAGACATTTAAATGCCGGCACTGCCGCATGTGCTTCAACACTCAGTTTGGACGACGCCGGCATGAGAGGAGGCACAATAACGCAAATAGAGCGAACAGTGGTGTCGGAGGCAGCCCATCTCCACAGGGTGGTGGAAAGCCTCCGGAGATTGTCTCTTCACAAGAGGGAGACCAGAATTCCTTGACTTCTGTACCTGATCCTGAAGTTAGAGGCGACTCTGATGAAAGTGGAGACCCTAATAAAGGCTCTTTTGTCTGCCAGTACTGCAAAAAATCTTTTGGAACTCACACCAACTTGAGAAGGCATGAACGGAGAATACATGAGCGTCGTCTCCTACCCAGAGGAGTCCGTCAGAGAGGCTCAAGTTCTCAGGAACTTCAAAAACAGCAGCCTTTTCTTGCATCAGATGTCGCTTCAACAGACAATACACAAAATGGTGAGGAAATCCGTCAAGAAGAGTACATGGTCGATATTTCCAGCAGCATCTCCGAGAACCTCAGTTTCTACATTGATGGGAAAATCATCTCTGCCAGTGCTGTCAATAACTGTGAAACGATGGAGCTGAATTCTGCTGCTGTTATTGGACTAGATGCTCTGATTATTAGTGCATCTCAAATTACACAGGCTCTTAAAATAGATAGTAATGACGGCAATACATCTGACCTCTGCGACCAACACTCTGGCAGAAGGAGAACGTCTACCCCACCTCTGCTGCCGCAAATAAAAACGGACCTGGAGTCTGAATCCATCTTAACCACGCCTTCCTCTGCTTCAGAAGGTACGCTAATTGGCACTGTCCTTCCCCGGCATTTAGAGACAATCGTTTTACAAAAACAGAAGACGATTTATCTGTCTCCCAAGCTGAAGCAGCTCCTACAGATCCATGACAGCAGTAAGTCAGCCTTTTCTTTTGTTACTGAGGGCCAAAAACCTTTGTCACTAACATTTCTACCTGCAACAACTACCAGGTTTAAGAGAAGAACAACATCTCCAACTAGTTCTCCACAGCAAAGCAGTACATCCAAGCTTAAACCCACCATGCTGCAGGACGAAATCTCTCCTGCGCCTAAGGTACCAAAGATGGACATCCACTCCACATCTCCAGTGACAAGCCTAACTAAAAAAGATGAAATGGATAGTTTGAACTTAATTACAAATGACCGTCCATCCATTCAGCAAGTTTCACCACTGGACTGCTCTACATCAGGAACTGGTGGGAGGTCATGCAATCAGCAGCCACTAGATCTCTCCAGCGCTGTGACTAAAAGAGAATGTGACGTCTTCGATGAGTGTGTTCTGGATCTTAGCATGAGCAGAAGGAGTACTGAATCTGACTCGACACTATCCTCAGCCTCCCAGACACTAGTTAAGAGAAGTAAACCCAACTCAAGCATGTTGGAGAAAGTCTTGCTTAACCAGTACACCATCCTCGATGCTCCTGCAGCAGAAGATGATGGCATTCTCAGTGTCCCTGCAGTAACAGATCTAGCAGTAACGGCCGACCCAATTCCTGGTAACTCTGAAAAGGCTACGTTTGAGCTTTCTCTGCCTTCATCCGCTGCACTGCACACAACTCCTTCCTCACTAAACAATGCTGTACTGAACACTGCCCCTGCAATCCAGTCCCTTGCAGAGCCAATATTATCTCCAGTGCCCCCAGAGGTTCAACTCCCAGTGCTGGCATCCATAGCCACTCAAGACCTTCAGCCTCTTTGTTCCACTGCTCAGTCATCCATCCCTGTAGTACCAAATACACCTATAGAAATCTCTGTGGGGAATTCCTTAGCAGCTTTTAATGTGTCTGTTCCTGAACTGCTTGGTTCTGCCCCTGGAGGCATGACCTACGCACTTATACCCACAACCACAGCTCTAAGTTTACAGAGTCCTCCTTTTCTTACCGATCCTTCTGTGGGAGAACTAGGACAGAGAACAATGGTGATAGATTCAGTATTGTCACCAGATGCGCATCTGTTTCCTCCTTCTGTATTGGTAAATCAACCAAACATCACTCCACTGAGTTTTCCTTCAAATATGGTTGTTATCGAGTACACTGTTGCACTGGAGTCCTCCAATTCCACACCTGTTGTTCAAGCTAATGCTGTCGATTCTGTCATTGACAAAATTCCACAAGATTACACTGAGGTGCAAGAGCCCAAACCTTCCTCTCATGTACAACCTGCAATCGAACCGTCAGTACAAAAACTTATGCCAGCAACTCAAGATCTTCCAATAGACTCATCTTCTACTGCAGACTCGTTAGAGAATAATGAAGCAGCAGTATTGCCATCTTTAACTCCAGGTGTAACAGAAATTACTGAATCTAACCTGGAGCCTACAGACAATTCGGTCTGCACAGCTAACCTTAAAATGGAGGCTCTGGACATCTCTCATAGTCCTGTGAGCAAGGAAGAGTCATCTCTGCCTCCTCTGTGCAAGCGCTTTATGTGTAATGCTTGTGATGAGCCCTTCCAGTCCATGAAGGGTCTGAGTCAGCACATTGGTGAGCATTCAGACACTTGGCCATATAAGTGTGAGTTTTGTGTGCAGTTGTTTGAGCGCGACACTAGTTTATTAGAGCACAGATCCAGTTTTCATGGCATTGGCAAAATCTATGTGTGCAGAATATGTTCCAAAGAGTTTGCCTTTCTTTGCAACCTAGAGCAACATCATAAAGATCTCCATCCAGGTCAGGAGTGTTCACACACTGAGGTAGAAAATGGCAAGTTAAGACCAGAAAATCACAATAGTCCAACGAAGACTGACTCTGTGACTCTGGAATGCCATACAATAGACCAAAGTCCACAGTCGGGCAAATCTGCACCAAAAGCTGAAGAAGACAATGACTTTAATAACTCTACTGAAGAGTTATACACCACCATCAAGATCATGGCCTCTGAAGGTGTCAAAACTAAAGATTCAGATGTGCGGCTTGGTATTAACCAGCACTACCCAAGCTATAAACCACCTCCATTTCCATACCACAACCGAACTCCAGCCGGAACAACAACCACCACCACCACAGCTACTAATTTCTCCACTCATAATATCCCACAGACGTACAGCACCACTATTCGCTGCACCAAGTGTGGCAAGGGTTTCGATAACATGCCTGAACTGCACAAGCACATATTAGCCTGTGCCAATGCTAGTGATAAAAAGCGTTACACTCCAAAAAAGAACCCCATTCCACTCAAGCAATTTGCAAAAGTCCAAAACGGAGTTCTGTTACCTGCCAAGGGAGTCAACTTACGACAGGATGTCTTTCAAAAGCTTGGCCAGTTCAAAAAGCTGAACAGCCACGAGACAGAAGCTAAGGTGAAGCTGAGCACTCACAGTAAAAAGAAATCCCTGTGGGTGCAGAGAGGCAGGCCTGTGGGAAGAAAAAGTTCACAGGATGAACTGGGGGTTTATGTCTGCCCTCACTGTAGCAGGGAATTCACTTACCCTGCCAGCCTGAAGAAACATGTGGCAATCAGCTGCCCCTTGAGGCCTATATGCAGAAAGCTGAAAAGAAGAAAAAGCAGCATGACACCAGCACAGGAAAACAATGGGCGCATCCGGACACGTGTAGCAGACGTAATGATAAAATCCCAGAGGCTAAATCACGGACAGAAAACAAAAGCACAGACCAATGATTCTGGCTCAGCCAATGTCAGTCTACCAGTTAAAGGTCACACAGGCAAAGGGAAAATTACTGTGCATAATTTTAAACCTAAAAGATCTGACATTCTGTCCAACTCAGGAGTTCACATCAGCAAAAAAAGTAAACTGATTTTAGTGGAAGCCATTCAGTCACCACTGGCATCAAATAAGTCTCCTGTAACGTTAAGAAAATCCCACCAGCCTCACAACAGAGTTCAGGGCATGAAGAGGGAAATAAAGCAGATAGAGGTGGTTTTACAGCCCAGTGCAGGCCAACAGTTCCCTCTGAGAATGAGAGAAAGGGCAGGAGGTCCCATTACTCGCAGTTTACAGCAAGCTAATGTCACGTTAAACACTGTGAATAACACCACCATCAGAAAGGTCAACGCTATGACTCCAGGCAAATACCTAGTTCAGCCAGACAGACAGAATGGTGAAGTGAATCAACCAGGTGTAGAGTCAAAGAAATAAGGTCAACATATCCAAAAAGGCATTAATAATGAAGCTCTTCGTCTTATTTTATAACTGTTAAGCTTTATTCACTTAAAGTGAATTTGAAAACAAGGGGTTGCCAACTGAATATTTGGCGCTATTTGTCATTAAAAAAAGAGCCAAAAATTTTTTGACAGTGCATTCTAAGTGCATATACATAATGAGTACCCCATACTGTACACCCAATGCACCATTCATAGATAAACATATAATCTGTGATTGGTTAGAAATAATGGCTGTTCTTTGTCTTGCTAACATTATACAGTGTTATGCAAAGTGTAAAATTACTCATTTTAAAATGACTAACTTTTGTTGCTTTTTGTCTGCAAAGAACTTCATATTTCTGCCCATTTCATCCATTAACATCTCAATTAAGTTCCAGGACCTTACAAAAACAAAAACTTGAGTTATACTATAGGAAGGTGCTTATGTCTCAAATTTAGCGTATCGACATGTGGGCTGCTATTGTGTGTGTGACAGGATGCCAGTTGAAAATGACTGGGTTACAACATTCCTAAAAACAGGTTTGGAAAATCTCATAAGCCATATCTGTTGTCATTCAAATCAACTGGGGTTTTAACTTTTTTTTTTTATTGCAGATGAAGAAATGTCTGTAATCTTGACTGAGGCAAAGTAACATAGTCTGATTTAAACATTACTAAACTGAATTATACAAACGTAGACATTATATGTAGTAAACACACATCCATAAATACTGGCTATAATATTTAGCATTTGGCCGTATTAACAAACTCCTCCTGAGTTTAAAATGAGCTTATTACACATGTTGACCATTCAGAGTATTTGAGTTAGACACATTTGCAAAGCTTGTTGTATAAGATAATACCAATTTGCAATCTAATTGCAATAAATCCCATTGAATGAAAAGGAATGTTATAAAAACTAAACTAAAATATTATGTAGTTCTAGTCTTACTGTGTTCTCAACAGAGCCCAGTCTTTGTGAACCAGTAAATGCAGTATAAACAGAGTTTGCAGCCAAGAATGAATAAACAGTTGTGTAGATGTGTACTTATAAGTAGTACACATTGATAAGCAATGGACTGTAGGATTACCCAGCTTTAAGTATATTGTTATTTTACATTATCATTCTCTACATATAAAAAACTACATTGCATAACCTGATCAGTGCACAAGCGATGGAGCACTGGGATTTAAACAAACAGAAAACCGATACTCTTAATTAAGTCCCATTAATCTAGACAACCATTATTTTCTGTCTTGGTCTCATGCACTTTATAGATCACAATCATGCATCCCAGACTGCAATAATGTTGTTTGTGAAGTTGTTAGTGAATTATTTCAGTTATTTATCAACTAAATGACTTGGCGGCTCTGGTGACTAGAGCCAGCTGCTAGAAATGCAGTGTCAGAGATCCTGGGGTTCAATCCAGTGTGGGGTTTGTAAAGTGAAGGTCAAGTGGTGCATTCATGGAAAAACTCCAGCTGCTCGGAGTGAACCCCCAAGTACGGATAAATGGGGAAGGTTGCATCAAGAAGGATATCTGGCATAAAACCTGTGCCAAGTATATACTATTCGGCGAGATGCTTGGGTGACCCTTTACATGTATCAACTAAATGATTTGCTGTCAGTTTTAAAATGTATGTTGTACATTATGTTGTATGTTTATAACAGACTTCTAGAGATGATGAAACTCATGTAATGGTCTGGTGTGGCTTCAGGTTTTCATACCAACCAACAGGAGCTCCACCTCATACTCATCAATCATTTGAGACAAATCAGGCATAGGTTTTGGTTGTTTTGGTTATTTTTGTAGATGAGGCTCCCCATTCCTGCCCTGATGCTTCTGGTGGCAGTTGGATTTGGTTTGCTGTATATATGCAGCCAAACCTCCTAATGGGCTCAGGCTAATGCATGCTTTTTTCTGGGATTGACAGTGAAAGCTTGACCATTACTGTGTCAGCATGTGCTTCCACAACATCACTTCTAAAATAGTGGGACAGGAAATCTGAGAAAGGAAAAATGTAGTCTGTTCTGTAGCTATATTTAACACTGATATTATTGTATGTCCAAATAATGGATTCAAACTAATAGTTTACCTAAGTATTATTTATTTAATGATTTACATTAAAATATGTTAATGGTTAATCAATCTACATAATGAGTTCAGAAAAAATAATTTATCCTTTAATGGAACTGTCTGTCTTTGTTTGACTGTGATAGTATTTCTCTGTGATTTGCACAAAACCATGTTTTTGAGAATGCTCAGCAAGGTCTAGAGTATTGAAAATGGCGTTGTCAATGCCATTTTATAGAAAAGTGATAAAAGCCTGAAAGGGTTCTGACAGAGTTGATCAGAACATGGGTTATGCTGCTTTATTTTAAGTTATATAGTATTTTGCGGTGACATTGAAAACAGTTTTAGCGTTTTGTGGATTAAAATTGGGTGTTTTGTGGAAATAGGTTAGTATGTGTTAAATATTTTTGAGTAGGGTTAGAATGTGTTTAAAAGAAGCAACAAAGCTTTAAGACTAATGCTAAAAGTTAAAGAAACAACACTATGGGGTTGACTGGTAGATGTTTACATTATGATTGATCGTAGAAAATGGCCCTCTCTCACACGCAGCTGAGACTCAACTCAGATCCTTATTTGCAAAGAAAAAACAGGAAGCACTTATCTGGTTTATCTTTAATTTAAACCATGTTTACATTTGCACCTTGTAAATTAGCATGCAACATTTTCACTCCGTTGTATCACCAGTTTTAAATTATGACCCTCATGAACAGAACTTGAAGGAAAAGCTGTGAACTTAAGCGGTTTCTAAATACTAAGTTACGTTATGTGTCCGTGGAAAATATGCTAACAAACTGTGAGCCTTAGTGCAACTTTTGAAAATGCTGTTGAAATGTTGAAATAAAACTTGCTGTGATAAATGTGAATGAAAGCAAGAATCTGTACGTACACACACACACACACACACACACACACATTACGATCAATCCCATGGTGAGTGTGATGCCTACAGTTGGAAGTCTTGAAGTACAGCCTGATAACTTTGCTGAATTGTGTTGGGCATTCATTAAAATGATCCAGGTCAGTGGTTGTTAAACTTCTTGTAAATTTAATGAACGCCACAAACTCTTCCACAGCAAATGTAAAGGACCGTAAGACATAAAATGAAAACTTGGTCACCAAGTTTACAGACTACAGGCAAGGAAACCTGTTCTAAATGAATTGAACTGTGGAAACATGTGGAGTATATCCAGCAGGTGGCGTTCTACAACCGATGTTACACCGACGAGGCGTGCAAATTACTTTCATCCATTTTCTGATGTAATGTGAACACTACAGCTTTATACAGTGATATTTCTCATGTACATATCCATGTATAATGATGGAGGAATCAAACCGCAGGTGGCACTGAAAGGAAATAACAATTACACAATTGCATCACGTTACCAACTGACCAGAAACCGATTGCGTGGTCGGTGTAGGAACAAAACAGACACGAGCGTACAGTACGTACTAGTACACAAGTGAGCTTTCAACACCTGTCTCGACAACCCAAATACAATAATATTGTAAATCGAAATAGGTTGGGTTGCAATAATTATAGCAAAATAAATTAACTGAATTACATAAATTGGCGTAATAATATGTAATAAGGTTTAATATACAGTCTTGGGCAGTCAAATTACACGTACATACACTTATCAGCCATAACATTAAAACCACTGACAGGTGAAGTGAATAACACTGTCAGTGTGGTAGTCTGGACAATGTTCTGCCGAGAAACCTTGTGTCCTGGCACTTATCTAGCTTACTTTATCATGTGCAATGGTGCTCGAAAGTTTGTGAAAACTTAAGAATTTTCTATATGTCTAAATTTTAGCCCATTCCTCCGTACAGAACAGCTTCATCTCTGGGATGTTGGTGGGTTTCCTCACATTAACTGCTTGCTTCAGGTCCTTCGCTTCATGTCCTTCCTTTTTGGAGTGCAGTGGCTTTCTCCTTGCAACCCTGCCATGCACACCATTGTTGTTCAGTGTTCTTCTGATGGTGGACTCATGAATATTAACATTAGCCAATGTGTGAGAGGCCTTCAGTTGCTTAGAAGTTACCCTGGAGTCCTTTGTGACCTCGCCAACTATTACACGCCTTGCTCTTGGAGTGATCTTTGTTGGTTGACCACTCGAGGTAACAGTGGTCTTGAATTTCCTCCATTTGTACATACTCTGTGTGACTGTGGATTTGTGGAGTCCAAACTCTTTAGAGGTGGTTTTGTAACCTTTTCCAGCCTGATGAGTATCAACAACTCTTTTTCTGAGGTCCTCAGAAATCTCCTTTGTTCGTGCCATGATACACTTCCACAAACATGTGTTGTGAAGAGCAGACTTTAATTGCTCCCTGTTCTTTAAATAAAACAGGGTGCCCACTCACACCTGATTGTCATCCCATTGATGAAAGCATCTAACTCTAATTTCGTCTTCAAATTAACTGCTAATACTTTTGGCACTCACTAATATGTAACATTGGATAAGTTTTCTCAATAAATAAATGACCAAGTATAATATTTTTGTCTCATTTGTTTAACTGGGTTCTCTTTATCTATTTTTTAGGACTTGCATGAAAATCTGATGATGTTTTAGGTCATACTTATGCAAAAATATAGAAAATTCTAAAGGGTTCGCAATCTTTCAAGCAGCACTGTACCACCACACTAAACATAGTTGCAAACCAATTACACTCCTTTGTGGCAATGGTCTCTTTCAGCAGGATAATGCTCGCTTGCTGCAAAAATAGTCAAAAGATGTCAAGCTTTTGATTTGGATTCCAAATTCTCCCTGATCTCAAATTTATCAAGCATTTGTGGGATGTGCTGCACAAACAAGTCTGATCCAGAGAGGCCCCACCTTGCAGCTTACAGGATTTAAATGATCTACTGCTCATGTCTTGCCAGATACCACAGGACACCTTCAGAGGTTTTGTGGAATCCAACTCTTGACTCACCTGAGTATAGCAGGTGAACAGGACACAATTTTGTCTAGTTAAATATAGTTAGCATGCCTTAGGGCACTTGGGTGTCACAGCAGAAATTCACTAGCCTACCACCATTTTAACTGTAGTTCAGTCCTGGTGCTGATTCCCAGGAAGGTCAGGCATCACAGGTAGGCATGACTGGCTGCGCCTGATGGAGGAAGGGGCCAGTTAAGGATCATCCAGCGACCTCAGCTAGCACTGGAATGAACTGGCATGCCCTGTTGTCCACAACCACTGAACCTGATAAACTGGCTAGTCAGTGTGTGTAGCCGTGAGCGACACAGCGTCAGTTGAGAGAAACAGTAGAAGGAAGAAACAATCCATGCCATATAATCATAAATCAGCAGGAATAGAATGGGGTGTTTCAATATCAATACTGCCGATTTCTTTGCAGTTTTCATAGTGAACAAAACTGGAAGCTGTATTTACCATTGAGGAACCAGAACTGAAAAGAGTTTGGTCTAGACCCTTATATTTACATTTTAATAATTTAGTAGACACCCTTATCCAGAGTGACTTACAACTGATACGATCCAAGAGTCCAAGTAAGTGTGGGTTAAGGGGATTGCTCAAGGACCCAACAGTGGTAGCTTGGCAGAGGTGGGATTTGAACCCTAGACCTTCTGGTCCATAATCTAGTATCTTAAACGCCATGCCACCACAGTCCCAATGTTAAAATAGCCACATTAATTGCTCTAAAGCTCTTTTCAATCATGGTAAGTCTGTGAGTTATCTCTCTTAAGTAATGTTACAAAAAGGTGTGAGAAATCTACAAATTGCACAAACTGGAGAGGAAATGTTCATTGCCATGACATCAAATGACTTCACTGAACTGATGTAATAGGGTGTTGTGAGATGGTGTCAGAATTTTGTAAATGTGCTGAGGTTCAAGGCCAATATTAAGGTCATGTTTATGACCTGAGAACATTTCCCCCTAACTATCTGTTTAATTCACAGGGAAAACTGCTAACTGAATAACTGAACTGCTAACTTCATAATTTAAACCACATATAGTAAAACAAATTTAAGATATAATGGCAGTTTGTTCACATGGTTAGGTCATATATATTTTTATACAGTCTTATGTTAAGGCAGAAAGAATGGGATTTTAAGTGCCAGCTAGACTGCAAAACATTGTCATGCATCATTGGTAATACTGCTATGAATTTGTAAATCAGTATGGCCAATTGCAGTCAATTCCATACGTTAATTCTGTGCCCATTTTATAATTAGTACACTGTAAAAATATTTGCTGTAAATTGACAGTGAGTGAATGAGAGTGAGTTTGATCTATCCAGCATAAAGCAATCAATAAAAATTAATGAGTGAATGTAAAAAGCTAATTTTTACTGAACTGTATTGTATTGAACTGTAGTCACGTCTTGCTTATTATATTTACATTGGGGCAAAAAAAGTATTTAGTCAGCCACTGATTGTGTAAGTTCTCCTACTTAGAAAGATGAGAGAGGTCTGTAATTTTCATCATAGGTACACTTCAACTATGAGTAACAAAATGAGAAAAAAATCCAGGAAATCACACTGTAGAATTTTTAAAGAATTTAATTGTATATTATGGTGGAAAACAAGTATTTGGTCAATAACAACAGTTCAACTCAATACTTTGTAACAACCTTTGTTGGCAATGACAGAGGTCAAACGTTTCCTCTAAGTCTTCACCAGGTTTGCGCACACTGTAGCTGGCATTTTGGCCCATTCCTCCTCGCTGGGCAAGATGGACTTTCAACTCCCTCCACAAATTTTCTATGGCGTTGAGGTCTGGAGACATGCCTAGCACGCCTGGAGGGGGACACGCCTGGCACTGCAGGATCTGAGTCCCTCTCGGCGTACTGTGTTACTGATGGTAGCCTTTGATACTTTGGCCCCGCTCTCTGCAGGTCATTCATCAGGTCCCTCCGTTTAGTTCTGGGATTTTTGCTCATCGTTCTCATGATCATTTTGACCCAACAGGATGAGATCTTGCGTGGAGCCCCAGATCGAGGGAGATTATCAATGGTCTTGTATGTCTTCCATTTTCTTACAATTGCTCCCACAGTTGATTTATTCACACCAACCTGCTTTCCTACTGTAGATTCACTCTTCCCAGCCTGGTGCAGGTCTACAATTTTCTTCCTGGTGTCCTTCGACAGCTCTTTGGTCTTGGCCATGGTTGAGTTTTGAGTCTGACTGTTTGAGGCTGTGGACAGGTGTCTTTTATACAGATAACGAGGTCAAACAGGTGCCATTAATACAGGTAATGAGTGGAGGACAGAAGAGCTTCTTAAAGAAGAAGTTACAGGTCTGTGAGAGCCAGAAATCTTGCTTGTTTGTGGGTGACCAAACTTATTTTCCACCTTGATTTACATATATTCTTTCTTTAAAAAATCCTACAATGTGATTTCCTTCCTGGATGTTTTTTCTCATTTTTTTCTCTCATAGTTGAAGTGTACCTATGACGAAAATTACAGGAGTAAGGAGAACTTGCACAATTATAGTGGCTGACTAAAATACTTTTTTTTTTTTGCCCCACATGAACCAAACGTATTTTATTTTTTTTAGCATTAATAGCAACTTACTTAAGAAACAGTTTTTGCATTCAATATATTGTCTAATGAAGAGCTGTTTTTGCTCTTCACAACCTTTTTACTGAAATGAACCATAGTGCGAATGTGTAAATACAAGGTGGCATGGTGCTAAAACATCCCTGTGTGGCAACAGTATGTATTACATTTCCCAGTAACACATGGGTGTTAAAAAATCTTTCCTTCACTATTGATTCTGTTAAGAAGGTGGCAAAATGGTCGCAATGTCCACCTTGCAGGTCGCAGGTCCAGAAATTATGGTTTGAGTTCTGAGCCAGGCAGTATCTGCATGGTCTGACCTTGAATTTGTGGGTTTTCCTCCCCCCATATTCCAAAGACATGGGTTAGTCAGTTGGGTGTCCTGTCCAGGGTTGGTGGCCTGTTTTGCACTCTGGTGACCCTGCATTGGATTCAGCATATAAGGATGAATGAACGATTCCTTGTAATGTGCCTTTAAAAATTAGTGTTAAATATACCTGTTAAACATTTTACAGGTAGGCAGCACATGTCTTTTTTATGTTGAATGTTTAACTTTACTATCTGCATTTTAAACTCTCTGCATTTATTTCAGTCGGTTTGGGTAGGAAATATAAAACATGACAAAATCTATATTTACATTTATGGGACATACAGCAGTGCTTGAAAGTTTTGTGAACCCTTTAGAATTTTCAATAATTACTACATAAATATGACCTAAAACATCATCAGAAGTCCTAAAAGTAGATAAAGAGAACCCAGTTAAACAAATGAGACACAAATATTATACTTGGTCATTTACTTATTAGGAAAATGATCCAATATTACATATTAGTGAGTGGCAAAAATATGTGAATCTTTGCTTTCAGTATCTGGTGTGACCCCCCTGTGCAGCAATAACTGCAACTAAATGTTTCCTGTAACTGTTGATCAGTCCTGCACACCGGCTTGGAGGAATTTTAGCCCATTCCTCTGTACTGAACAGCTTCAACTCTGGGATGTTGGTGGGTTTCCTCACATTAGCTGCTCGCTTCAGGTCCTTCCACAACATTTCGATTGGATTAATGGCAGCACTTTGACTTGGCCATTCCAAAACATTAACTTTATTCTTCTTTAACCATTCTTTGGTAGAACGACTTGTGTGCTTAGAGATCCAGTTCATGGACAGATGTCCTGACATTTTCCTTTAGAATGATCTGATATAATTCAGAATTCATTGTTTCATCAATGATGGCAAGCCATCCTGTCCCAGATGCAGCAAAACAGGCCCAAACCACAATACTACCACCACCATGTTTCACAGATGGGATAAGGTTCTTATGCTGGAATGCAGTGTTTTCCTGTCTGCAAACATAACGCTTTTCTTTTAACCCCAAAAGTTCTATTTTGGTCTCATCCATCCAGAAAGCATTCTACCAATAGGCTTCTGGCTTGTCCATGTGATCTTTAGCAAACTGCAGATGAGCCGCAATGTTCTTTTTGGAGAGCAATGGCTTTCTCCTTACAACCCTGCCATGAACACCATTGTTGTTCAGCATTCTTATGATGGTGGACTCATGAACCTTAACATTAGCCAATGTGAGAGGCCTTCAGTTGCTTAGAAGTTACCCTGTGGTCCTTTGTGACCTCGCCAACTATTACAAGCCTTGCTCTTGGAGTGATCTTTGTTGGTCGACCACTCCTGGGGAGGGTAACAATTGTCTTGAAATTTCCTCCATTTGTACACAATCTGTCTGACTGTGGATTGGTGGAGTCCAAACTCTCTAGAGATGGTTTTGTAACCTTTTCCAGCCTGATGAGCATCAACAACTCTTTTTCTGAGGTCCTCAGAAATCTCCTTTGTTCATGACATGATAGACTTCCACAAACATGTGTTTGTGAAGAGCTTTAAATAAAACAGGGTGCCCACTCACATCTGATTGTCATCTCATTGATTGGAAACACCTGACTCTAATTTCACTTTCAAATTAACTGCTAATCCTAGAGGTTCACATACTTTTGCCAGTCACTAATATGTAATATTGGATCATTTCTCTCAATAAATAAATGACCAACTTTAATATTTTTGTCTCATTTGATTAACTGTGTTTTCTTTAAATACCTTTAGGACTTGTGTGAAAATCGGATGATGTTTTAGGTCATATTTATGCAGAAATATAGAAAATTCACAAATTTCAAGCACCACTGTACAGTACTGTGCAAAAGTCTGAGGTCACCATATGATTTGTTGACCATAATGATATAATGACCATATAACATTTGGTTAACAATTTGACCTATAAATTTCAAACTAGAATTTATCATTCCATAATATTCTTTTTCACTGATGTTCATTCCGTGTTGTGTCCATCTATGCACAAGGTTACATCAAGACTAGTCATATATATACACTCAAGTCAATACCAATTTAGCGTAATCAGTTAACTTAACACACAGGTCTTTGGACTGTGGGAGGAAACCGTAGTACCCGGAGTAAACCCACCTGGGCACGGGGAGGACATGCAGACTCCACACATAAAGGACCCAGGCCACTCCACCCTTGGACTGAACCCAGGACAAACCACTGTTAATCCACAGATACAGCCTACAGAGTGCCAACAGATCATGCATTCATTTGGCCTAATACTAATCAAAGCATTTTCTAAATCGGGGTATTGTTGCTGACCAGACACATCCCTTCGAAGCCACTGTTTACCATATTCTAATGGATACCAGCATGATAATGCACCCTGTCACAAAGCTCAGACTCTGTCACATAACAACATAACACAGCATGAACATAACAATGATTCACTGTACATCAGTGGCCTCCCAACCTTTTGGATAAGATTGTGTTACTGCAGTGATGTGTAATTACACCTAGCAGCTATTCAAACTGTAATTATGTCTTGAAATAATATAATTGGTCATGTAATTTGCTTGCTATATTTTGCTGTAGAGTCACTACTTAGTGATTATAATTTCTAAGCATTTTTAAATACAAGTATCCTAGATTGTCACCATGTCAAGGTTGGTCTGGAACCTGTTACACACAATAAATACACCTTGGACAGTTCACCAGTATACATACCCAGCTATCACTGCATCTTAAGATGTCTTGACAGGCTTAGATAAGATGTCTTGAGACAGTTTGTTATACCAAGATGTCTCAAGACAACTTAAGACTGAATGAATGAAGACATCTCTCTGTCTTGAGACATGAAAGTAAATGTCAAAAGACATGGCAGTAATAATTTTGTATGTCTTGAAGACAAGGCATGACACAGAGGACTTATGTCTTAAGATGGTTCAGTTTAGAGCAAATAGTGCTTCACAGGATCTTTTTTTTCATATCAATACCATGTTGTAATAATTGTAATACTTTTTTAAAAATCGTTAATGATTTAAGGTAGTCTAATAATTTCGACATTATTAAGCCTTTCGGAAGTATTAGTTTATGTAAATCTTATCATCAATTTTAACACAGAACAAAATGACTATAACAGGAATTTGTTTTAAAAATAGTTTTAATCAGGAAAACAAGTAACAATAACGAATTAGAGGTTATATATCCGTAACATCAGTGCTTTGAGAACTTGTGTAAGACAGAAGGCTGTTAAATTCACAATGAGTTTCATTAAATAAATATTTCAATACTAAATCTTAGTGCACTGTTCTTCATCTCGGTCAGGTCAGTAATATATTTTGAGTTGAGTTGATGTTTAAGTTTATTAAGTCAGTTTAGAACGTTAACGTTATTCTCCGATTGCGAAACGTGCAAACGTCACTTCCGGTTCGTTCCCATGGTGACGAACTAGCGTGGAAACTTTCTCAGACGGACGCTAGGCGCATTTGTTAAGTTAATCACCTCGTTTGTAACGGGAAACGTCAGCAACGCTGGAAGATTGTAATGTTAATTATGAGTCAATGTATTTAGAGACGTTATTAGAATTGTTAGTGAATCGTTATGGATAAATACGGTTTACTTAAAACTATACAGTCTGATAATGTATTAGCGGCTAGGAATAACAGTTACCTACAGTACTAAATAGCAATGTTTATAATGTATATATATTTTGTGTTCATAGTTTTCACCTCACAATGTATGTCAGTAAGGTACCTGATTTATTTTTCTGTAAATTATCAAGTACTATGTATATTACTATTAAAAAAAACTTAGAAAATAAAAGTAAATTTGTAGAAAAATAAACATTACGCATCCTACATCTTGAGACATCTTGGGACGTTATTGTAGTCAAGACATCTTAAGACACGTGTCTACAGAAATGTCTGAAGACATCACCAGATATGGCAGTTTCTCAATATGCATACTTCTCTGTACTTGTGTAAGATCATCATCAGTCGCAGCCCAAGTCCTGTCTCCATTTCTAAGTTCGCATCTAACCAAGTGCGCTCCAAATCCCCGGATCTGTTCTTGCTCCACCCATATTATCAAGGATGCATCGGAGCAGACTTGTGCGGACTTGGACAGCGAAATATCCCACAATGCATTGCCAGCTCAGTAATGGGCGATGAGAGTACTCCCTACTGGATATATGATTTCTAAAGTAATACTGTTACTGTGTCACGGAATGAAGTTATAAGATTTTCTTAGGCGAGAATGTAGTTGTTTAAAATTCAACTATGCAGTCAGTTTATCATGATAGAGCCTACATAAAAAAAATGCTCAGATGATTTCGAAGATGTGACGTAAAGTTATTAACGTATTTATTATGCATTATATGTATTATTTGTTCAGCCTGTATTATAAACATGGATTGTCTGATATAAATTGAAGTTCAGAATTAACTGACCTTCTAAAATCAGACTTGTTTGGTGCTCTCTTATGTTCGGGAAGGTTTTTATTTATGCTTAAATGAGATCAGACCGTTGTTACAGGTAGATTAATTTGTTCAATGGAAAGTAAAAGATCTGAGCACTTCTTCCACCACTGACAGGCTTTATACAATATGTTTTAGGTTTTTATCTAGGTGTAAAGTAAACCTTCTTGTCTCTATAGCCAAGTACGCTGCTGTTCCAATTGTAGAATAACCGAACTGCATCCTCCCTTTATCGGGAGAATGTACTCGGAAGTCAAACTTCCTAGTCCAGACTAGGAAGTACGCTAGTCTGAAGTTCGCGTACTTGGTATTGAGAAACGGCCATGGTGATGGCTGGGTATGTATCACAGGGCATCTCACACACATTTACTCTAACCTATGGGAAACTGAAATAAATAGGAGGTAATACTAATCGCTGTCAGCCTATTTATTTTGAATGCTAAATTCATTAAATATACTGGGAACATATACCACACCCATGTTGCATGATATGGTTGAAAATGTAAACACTCCTTCTAATTGGTGACTTTCTGATAACAGGCTCAAATTATGAAGCATACAGGCATGGAATGTCCATAGACATACATTGGTTCATCAACTTTCTGCTAGGGATGCACTGAAATAAAAAATTTTGGGCCAAAACCGATACTAAACAAAATTAAATATTTGGTTATTCATCTTGAGGCATGCTCAATAATCTAGGTAAGAAAATCCCAGAAGTTGAATCTGTTCATCTGGACAAAGTTTTTGTCGGGGAAAGGTTTCGTCACTCATCTAAGTGACTTCTTCAGTCTCAGCAGTTGGAAAACTTCCCCAATCCTACAGGCCAGTGGCCACTCTTTCAAGGATGAAGACATGCAGATCCTTGATAGGGAGGAACGATGGTTTGAACGCGGAGTAAAAGAAGCCATTTTTGTAAAAAAGGGAACGTCCATCCCTGAACCGAGGAGGGGGCCTCAGAGTACACCTCTCACCATCTTACAATGGAGCCATCGCAGCCCTTCCCCAATCCTGTGTGAATGGCACACGTGGCCATTGTCGTTAATGGGTATGTCAATCTGCATATTAAACTGATCACCGGTCCCACTGTTATGCAATGGTGCTGGTACCAGTCGTTATGCAAAGGTGCTGTATATAAGATTGGGGTAGTTTTCCAACTGCTGAGACTGAAGAAGTTACTTAGATGAGTGATGAAACGTTTCTCCGACAAAAACTTTGTCCAGATGAACAGATGCAACTTCTGGGATTTGGTTATTCAGTTTAAACAGGCATAAACTTTAGTTTGTTTAAATTTCGCTTTTTTACTTTATTCATCCAAATTATTCATGAATAAACATGGGACAAGGAAAATTGAATGTTCCTTTTTGTCAAGGCAGGGTGAGGAAGGAATTTCCACAAGGTTGGATAAATATGTAGAAGATGTAAATGAAATCAAGAATAGAATTCAGTTCTTGACCCATTTTTACTAGAAAAATTTGTTTTGGCCGTTTGCCTGGTACTTGGGACGGCACGGTGGCTTGGTGACCAGCACCGCTGCCTCACAGCAAAAAGGTTCAACCCCAGGGTGGAGCCACGTGGGTCCTCCCTGTGTCTCTAGGTACTCCGGTTGCCTCCCACAGTCCAAAGTCTTGTGTGTTAGGTTAATTGATTATGCTAAATTGGCATTGACCTGAGAATAGGAATTGAATGCTGCCTCAGTTAACTTAGCAGCAATGCTAGCACCGGGAGTTCATCAATAGGTTAAGTGTTTTTTGCTTTTACTTTCACTTTCAATCCATTACTCACTAAATTACAGGTGATTTGTCAACACTTTATAATAAAACAAGCTCTGTGTTAATGATTTTGGCCAACTATAGGTTAATTATAAGTGTTTTAAACATTAACTTATCATGACTTATCAAAGTATCCTTTCCATATCTCTGCTATGATAACAGTATAGGCTGCTCTACCAAACACATGATACAATTAACTTATGATGGATTTGTCTGAACATATCCCCTTTGTAAATCAGGTAGCACTTGTAGAATACAACTCTATTAATGCATATAATGCCTTATATGGTGTGGATTTTCTGGGGGTGTGGAACAGATTCATTCAATTTAGATTATTCCTTATGGGAAACATTTGCTTGGTACTGATCGTTTTCAGTTCTCGACAAGCCTTCTGGAACGAATTAACAACGAGAACCGAGGTACCACTGTAAAATGTTTGAATTACATTGAACCTGCTGTTCTGTGTTTCAGGTGTTAAATATATATATGATTATGTAAATTTACTTTTTAAAATATAAAGCTCACATATTAACACTAAATAAACTCTAGTTTTAATCAATTTACGTACAGTTACCAGGTAAATGTGCTAAACCACAGGTCTCATAGAGAAGGGCTTCCATTTTCCCCCATATTAGCTTCTTTTATTTTATCTGTTCTTCTTATCACAACTCGTCAAAAATGAGTTAGGATGTTCCTCCAAAAAGAAAAGTTAAGGAAAGGAAGGCAAAGACTAGAATCCAGACCTGTACAACTTTGCTAACACTCATGTGAGGGCATAACGCAATCAGTAACCAGGTAGAAAAATCTCACTAACCAGTCTTAAAGAGTTCCATTGTCGGTTAGTAAGCTCTCTCATTGAGATCGCCATACATAGGAAGTAGGCAGCAAAGGGAACTCACTAGGTATTGAGACAGAGCCGATTAACATTCAGTAAAAGTGATGGCAACATGATGCACTAATTTTTTTAACAGGAAGGCGCAAATTAACATTTACATTAAGCCATTTAGCAAATGCAAACAAACACTCGCACTGTAGAACCCTGCTTCCGTACAGCCGACATGTCTGTTGCATTTACAAAGAGTCTCTTGCTCCATGCTGGTTGTGATTGTTAAATTAATGATTTGGTCTTTTCACTTATTCAGCAGAATACCGAAAGTGCCATTTTCGAGTGAATAATTTCGGTTGCCAAATATTCAGTGTATCACTCCTGTCTTCCCTGCTCTGCTAAATTGAAGTCCACAAACATTTGGCTGTACAATGTGCGACACACAGGACCTGTATTACAGTACTTTTGATGCCATTCTAAAACAGCAAGAGTGTAGTGGGCAAACTACCAAGGGGCTTTTCTTTTGCTTAACAGATTAGAATGTGAATTTTAGAAACTAATAATGTATTATTTTGCCCTGCATACAGACAAAGAACCAGATTGGTTGAGGATCCTGGAACAGTCATTTGATTGATGTGTTTGGTCGGCAGGGGCGGAGTCACTGAACCCTAGAGCAACTGAAGCTCATAGAAATGTGCACTGAATATGAATCCACACTGCAGCAGCTGGGTGTGTGTGCTGAACGATGAAGTCACAAATCCTGTGGTGCTACAGGGGAGAAGCTGCAGGAGTATTCCATGTAGGTTTAATTACTATGGGTTAATCATGCTACAAGCTGCAATCAAAAGAGTGCAGGTGTACACTTGATGCAGCATTCTTTTGATTACCCTCTCGTGGCGTCTGTGTTCTTTAAAGGATATCTGTGAACAAATGAGAATAGGTTTTTCTTCTCTGTGTTACTGAGGTAACTTAACACAAGGCCAGATAATTCCGACTAGCTATTGGCCAAAGGTGACATCATTATCAAAAATCTCCGCCCCAACCACCCCCTCATCTCTCTCTCTCTCTCTCTCTCTCTCTCTCACACACACACACACACACACACAACATAAACAAAGCAGAGCTGGCTCGGGGTTTTTCGTGGTGTACTTTCTGCGGCGTAGCTCCCCATTGATTCCGCAGCCACGTGTAGGTCCAAAACCACACCCAATTCTCTACGTAGTGCACTTTGCTTTGGAGGCCATAGGGCTGCACTCTCATCTTACAGCACTACATAAGGACATACTGAGAACCCACAATACACGTTTTAGCACATATATTATTAATGCTACTGACATAAAACTTATATATGTCAGTAGCATATATAAGGGTATAAATTATGTTATTTTTATTGTTAAATGTAAGATTTTACATTATTAAATACATACATGCAAAATACAAATACAGTGGTATCTCAGTTCAGTACCATGCAAAATTTTCCCATAAGGAATAATGTAAATTGAATGAATCTGTTCCAGGCCCCCAGAAAATGCACACTGTATAAGGCATTATATGCATTAATGGAGTTGTATTGTACAGGTGCTCCCTTATGTACGATGGGTATATGTTCTGACAAATCCATCATAAGTTAAATGAATCATAAACCGAGTGTTTGGTAAAGCGATCTATACTGTATCATAGCAGAGCCTATGATAAGTAATGACAAGTAAGTTAATGTTTTTAAACACTTACATTAACCTACAGTTGGCCAAAATCAAAATCATACAGTATACTAATATACAGCGATATTTATTTCATTTAATTTAGGCTTTGGCTGGGTTTCTCCAGTCACTCCAGTTTGAACAGTGCCCCTGAAGCAAAGAGGACTAAGGACCTTGCCAAACAGTGGCAACTGGGTGGACCTACCTCAACCACTCAATCAATAGCCCAGAGCTCTATCCACGGAGCAACCACTGCACTTTTTTCTATGAAGGGAATTTTCATGCTACCTTTCAAAGTGAAAATGCCAGCAGGTGAACTGGTTC
This sequence comes from Ancistrus triradiatus, assembly GCA_025084515.1. Taxonomy (NCBI): domain Eukaryota; kingdom Metazoa; phylum Chordata; class Actinopteri; order Siluriformes; family Loricariidae; genus Ancistrus; species Ancistrus triradiatus. The sequence goes on along the minus strand of JAJAGP010000635.1, from coordinate 134,248 downwards.
TTCTAAACCACCCTTATGTCTAAGCAAGAAAGTGGGGAATAGAGCAAGTCAATACATGGTTGTGTATAGCCCTTTCTAGGGTGGTAGTCAAAGGGCAGATGCTGGATTTGCAATTTTTTTTTAAAAATCCCTTACTATACTTACTATACTGTCTTGTTTAAATGACCATTCAAAATGACACCTCCTCCAAATATTTTATATGTGGCTGACGTACAGGAAGCATTATGCATTACTGCCTCTTCACCAACATTTGGTCATTTATATTTAAATTTGTTGTCTGTAAAACCTGTTTTGTTGCCTTTTCATTTAGAAACTCAACAAAACATGAAGGGGAGCTCAAACTTTGGCACTGTGGGTGTGGCTAATGTCTATCCTGTTCGTGTTGAGGAAGAATGAAATATCTTTTGCTTTTTTAATATATCCAGCTCTCTCAGCACTAAGGTTGCTACTTAAGAAGGAATTTTCATATCAGAATCAGACAAGGGGTTCATAACTTAATCCCCCACTTTTCCTGGTCAGGGTCACGTGCCTGACCGGGGGGTCCAGGATCCCAAGCAGAGTTCCCTCCCTCAGGTACAACCAACCATTCTGAAGGCAACACGGTGATCCCAGCATATACAATTTTGACACATTACAATTTGTACATAAGTGAACATAAATATAAAATATTGACAAAACTTAAAGATTCCACAAGCTCCTGTGGCTCAGTGGCAAGACCCAGCTGCTGGAAACAGCAGTTTCTCAGGACCTGGCATCGAACATTGGGCTGGGATTATAAATAAAGATCAGGTAGTGCAGCTTTAGAACGCTGTTATAGACTGGTGCACCTCTCTCTGCCTGTGCCCAGTGAACTGAAAATGGGGTGATTTGCTTTACTGCTTCCAATGGCCATCATATATCACATACTACAATCCCCTCCACAATTATTTTCACTCCGGTACAGATGAGTAAAAAAGGTAGACCTTTTGTTGAAATAGCTTAAGTTAACACTGAAAAATTGTGAGAAATCCAACCTGTAATTGAAATGAAGTAAATTTAGTTTGAGAAAGAAAAAGTGTATATATCATCTGTAATGTGTATATATAAAATGTATATATATTTTATATAACATCTTTCTGATATATATATTTACATTATTTACATATATAATATTTACAGTTACAGCATTTAGCAGACGCCGTTATCCAGAGCGACTTACAATTGATACAGTCTTTATATATATATATATATATATATATATATATATATATATATAGTGGTTAAGGTGCAGGACTATGAACCAGAAGGTCTGGGTTCAAATCCCATCTCAGCCAAGCTGGAGCACCTCTCTCGCTGGAGTTTATGTATATCGCTTATGTATAAAGCTTTAGAAATGGCTTTATAACCCTTTCCACACTGATAGATCTCAATTACTTTCTTGTAGCTTTCTTGTAGCTTTTAAGGATCTTCTGGTGTACTTCACTTTATCAGGTAGGTCCTATTTAAGTGGCGTCCTGATTGAGAACAGGTGTGGTAATAATCATGCCTGGGTGTTACTAGAGACAGTGAACTCAGGTGTGAAAAACCTGGTGTGAAAAAGTTATGTTTTAACAAAGGGGGGCAATCACTTTTTCACACAGGCCCATGAAGTTTTGGATTTTTTCCCCCTTAATAATAAACACCTGCATTTAAAAAACTGCATTTTGTGTTTACTTGTGTTGTCTTTGACTAATATTTAAATTGGTCTGATGTTCCGAAACACCTGAGTGTGACTAACATAAAAAAAATATGAAAATCAGGAAGGGGGCAAAGACTTTTTCACACCACTGTACACATACACACTGTATTGCTAAAAGTATTCACTCATCCATCCAAGTCATTGAATTCAGGTGTTCCAATCACTTCCATGGCCACAGGTGTATAAAATCAAGCAGCTAGACATGCAGACTGCTTCTACAAACATTTGTGAAAGAATGGGTCACTCTTAGCAGCTCAGTGAATTTCAGCGTGGTACTGTGATAAGATGCCAAATGTGCAACAAGAACAGTCATGAAATTTCCTCACTACTAAACATTCCACAGTCAACTGTCAGTGGTATTACAACAAAGTGGAAGAGATTGGAAACAACAGTAACTCAGCCACAAAGTTGTAGGCCACGTGAAATGACAGAGCGGGGTCAGCGGATGCTGAGGCGCATAGTGCGCAGAGGTTGCCAACTTTCTGAAGAGTCAGTTGCTACAGAATTCCAAAATTCATGTCTCCTTCAGATTAGCTCAAGAACACTGCATACAGAGCTTTATGGAATGGGTTTCCATGGCCGAGCAGCTCCATCCAAGTCTTACATCACCAAGCGCAACGCAAAGTGTTGGTGTAAAGCACGCCGTCACTGGACTCTAGAACAGTGGAGATGTGTTCTCTGGAGTGACAAATCTGGAGTTGCCAGGAGAATGGTACTTGTCTGACTGCATTGTGCCAAGTATAAAGCTTGTTGGAGGGGGGATTATGGTGTGGGGTTTTTTTCAGGAGTTGGGCTCGTCCCTTTAGTTCCAGGAAAGAGATTTTGGACGTCATATAAAACCCTATGGATTAAGAATGTCATATGCATGTGAAGGCAGACGAGCGAATACTTTTGACAATATAGTGTGTGTGTGTGTATAAATATATATATATATATATATATATATATATATATATATATATATATATATATATATATATATACCAACTGGAACTGTAACACACTTGCCTAGAGTAGGACCCAAGTTTATTGTGCCCCTACGTACAGTGAAGAGGATGGTAAAAGAATCGAAAAATAGCCAAGGCTCATCGCATCTTGGGGTCACCAAGACTGTCCAAAACTACAATCAGACACCCCCACCATACCAACAGATTATCTGGGAGATTTCCCACAAAAAAAACCTTTTCTGTCATCTAACCACAAACATAAACAGAAAATGGAGCTTTTTGCCAACAAACGATCAAGGTAAGTATGGCAGAGGGTCTGTGGTGTTGTGGAGGCACCAGCAACCTTATTAGAGTACATGACATCACGGGACTGTACATGACATCACGGGACTGTACATGACATCACGGGACTGTACATGACATCATGGGACTCCTTAAATCCCAAGACATTTAAAATCAAAATCTGCCTGTCTCTGCCAAGAAATTAAAATGGGTCATCATTGGACCTACCAACAGGACAACGATCCTAAACATATGTCCAGATCAACACAACACAAAAATGGTTTACTGAACACAAAATCAAGCTTCAGCCATGGCCATCTCAGTCCCCTGATCTAAACCCTGTAGAAAACCAATTTCCCTGCTCTGGATTCTATATGATGTTATAGAAGAAGACAAGGTACTATTGTACTGGGAAAGGGAGGCTGTATAAAGTATTAAATGCAAGGAGCCAAGAATTGTGGCACATGGTTTTGTTAAAAATAAATATTTATTGATTTTTCTTCTCTGACTAAATTTACTTCAATTTGGTTTGATTTTGCTCATTCGTTCAGTGGTAGATTAAGCATATTCATCAAACTCTGAATTTTTAATAATCCTTTTTACTCGTCTTTATCAGGGGTGCCAATAATTGTGGAGCATCCTATATACACACACCTTATTCTGCAGGATGTTACATAATTCAGGCATCCTAGGATTACGTCTATCTTTATATTTTCACAGGTCAAGGTGTATCTGGACAAGGAGCAAACACTGCTAGTAAATCTTCGAATTAAACAGATTACACTGTGCCAATAACTGCTGTGTTCACAAGTTTAGGATATTATAAAAGGCTGAATTCATGTATTTAGATTAATACTGAGCAGGAAGATCATACATGCATATATTTATTATTAGAAAAATGTATTATTAACAATTGATGGCACAACTTACTGTGATGTGTGTGGTCAGTAATGTTGCTGTGTGACGCTACTGTATGATTCTTGAGCTGTTAGTTCTGCACTTTCATTACAATAACTCATAAGCAGTGGGGGGTAAACAATTTTAAACAGATCATTTAAACATTAACGACAAAAACGCATGAAGTGACTTAGCCCTGTGTGACATGCACTGACCATGCTGTGCCTCTCTGTTGCTTGTGTAGCGCATGGTGCAAAGCACAGTACGTCTGTTATTAAAATAGCCCATATTCACTGAAAACAAACCCAAAAACACGAACCAGAACTGTATATTCTCTAAAACTGAACTCCATCACAGAAAACTTTTCTTATCCATCGAATAAAGCAACACAGCAGCGCCTTCATTACCGACCAAACCCGCCCATACCCGGTCTGAACTGGTTCGGGGGAGATGCGCGCTCCCGTCACGCCTCCTCCTGTCACGCGCCAAAACACAAAAGCGCGTGACCGACGCGGATTCTCGCATTCTGATTGGCTGACATGTACTCGAGCCTCCGTGTAGACATACTTTGATTGGTGAGTGGGTTCTGCTCGTTGGAGGTGACGTGTTGTGATTGGACTGCAGAAAAGCGAGTGCTGGGTTGTGAATGGTTGCTTGTTTGCTGGCCGAACGCGAGTTGTAAACGAAGCGGTGCCTTGAAGAAAACAGCAGAAATTAGAGCGTGCGTTTTCATCAGTCGGCACAGCGTGGCTCTTCGGCTTCAGCGCGTTTGTCTTTGCGGCGTCGCTTTACATAAATGACACCTGAAAGCGGGTGAACAACATTTTTTCTGACTCCAAGTTCAACTCTCCACCATTTTGTTGAGTTTTTCAGCAAGACAGAACAGAGGACCGGATTTGAGCGCCGCAGCATCGAGGCTTTGTTTGCTCTGTCATAGGGCACTTCCACTTCGCCCTCATTCGGAGGGCGCGAGCTCGTTTTTTATCAATTTTACACCATTTTTTTTAAATCTCGGTTTGGTTCTCAGCGGGATCCAGGATCGGGACAGACGGGAGAAACTGGCAGTCAGTGTTGATTAACCAGTCAAAGAGTCGCTCGAGCTAACTTGAGGTAGCATCGCGGCTGCATCTCTATTGTTTTGCCTACCAGCTTTAGTCCCGTCGCTACCCGAGCCCGGATCCCGCGCTTTCGCTCTTTGTATACATTCCTCAAACCCATTTCAGCAGCTTTCATTTTTATTCGATCAGACGGCTTTTTTAAATTCGATATTAACCATGTGCTCTCGGGTGTGGTTCGTAACCGACCGGCGCATCAGTCAGGAGTACCCTCAGGTTCAGATCCTCCGGGCTCTGAAGGAGCGCTGCGTCGAGGATGAAGTCGAGTTCCGTTACCTGTTAATGGACGAGATCGTGATCACCATCACCGATGGACAGCTCGGTAAATATCGCATCTTTCACTCTCCAACACCAGTCTGAACGTGAGATTAGCCGATACCACTCATGCTTTGTTGTGCAGACCTAGCTAGCAGACACGTGATTAATCGTGCTTTAATCGTTATCACGATTTATTGCTCAGGCATTATTTACATGAATGTTTGCCAATTTGGCATACAGGGACTACGAGGTGTAGTTCTATTCATTTGCACGTATATCTGTAGGAAAATGAACCCAAATCTGAGCGACTGATCGTAGTAAGGATAGACGCGTTAGCAGCACATTGCGGTGGCGTACGTGTCCATGTGTGTAGTCTGTCGTTTGCTTTTTAAATTGCCACCTTAATGAACATGACCACTGAAAACGAGGTTTGATTCAGTTGCACAGGTTTATGAAGAAAAATGATTGTACTGTAAAGTAGTGGTATTTAAAACACAATTAATTCATACCGATTAAACAGAAAGAGTTGTTCATATGAAGATGAGATCGTGATGTAAATTTGGTTAGAAACGTAAGCTAATGAATGTAAGCTAAAGATCGGTATAATAATCTGAGGCTTTTTTATTATTATTATTCGTGGGTATAACTCCGTGATGTAATTGTGTTTTTATATATATATATATATATATATATATATGTGTGTGTGTGTGTGTGTGTGTGTGTGTGTGTCAGTAAGGTTGTAAACTATGTTTTGTGTTGAATGCAGCTTTATTTTCGGTTTTCCTGCGCTGTTGTTAGCTTCATGCTAATACGCGTGACACTGACCGCCTAACCCAGTTTTCCCAGGCGGACCCCTACTCCAGCGCGGATATTCCCCATTTTGTTGCAAAAGCAGGCAAATATACTGACGTGTCGATGCCAAATAAGGGACAAGGCGCGTCTATGGTGTCCCCTCATCATTTTGAGCCACAATAAATGAACGTCGGCGCGAATTCTACGCCAAGCGCCATTTAGCTTATGCACTTGATACTGCGCAAAACAGCATTTGCTGACAGAAGTAATACGTCTTTTACGCAAATTCGGTACATGAAGGGGAGTGGGTGTGAAATGAATGAATGGATACCCTCTAATAGGTTGTAGATGTCCCTTTTGTGTTGTGATCATTCAGGGATAACATGGACGGTCTCCATAATTATTGGCACCCCTGGCAAATGTGGGTAAACGATTATAAAATATTTGTGTTAATCATTTCTCACTGGAAATATGAGAAGGCAAGGTAAAATTGCTGAAACTAAACGAGAAGTGACACAAATTGAAACTGGACTGTGGTGGCAAAGCAGTCAAGGGACTGGACTAGGTGTGTGTGATGTGTCTCGCCCACATTATCTTAATTGTTGTGTTAACAATGTGCGAGCTGATATTCAGTACGTCACTCACCTAGCAAAAACAGTCAAACACCTGAGTTCACATTCACTGGGTCATGCAGGTAGGTAGGATGGATGACTGCTCATGCGCATGGAATGCGGCTCCGTGGCGATCACTGTTAAGCCTGTGCATTGCCAACACTACAGCCAGGGCAACTTAGTCTTTGTGGGACTGTGGTCCCACGGTGATTAAGATGCTGGACTCTGGACCAGAAGGTCCGGGGTTCAAATCCCACCTCTGCCAAGCTGCCACTGTTGGGTCCTTGATCAAGATCCCTTAACCCACAATTGCTTGGATTGCAAGATTGTACCCATTGTAAGTCGCTCTGGATAAGGGACGTCTGCTAAATAATGTAAATGGAATGCATGCAGCATGCTACTGCCACAAATCAAGCTAGCGTGTCTGTTAATGACAGCTCGTCAACTAACGTAATTCACCAGCTAAGCAGATTATGACAAACTTCAGGACTCCTGTGCATGTCCACAACAGGCTTAAACCAGTCAAGGTACCAGCATATAAACATACTCAGCAAACAGACTCATTCTGCAAAAAATGGCAAGACATAACAAAAGCTGTCACCAATTACATGGCGAAAGACATGGTGCCAATTCAGGTGGTTAGGAGAGATGGTTTCAAACAACTTTTGAATACTTGGATGCAAAATATATAATTTTTTAAAATAATATGAATAGAGATTTCTTTTTAGATATTGAGATATTTATTTATTTATTTCTGGTCAATATCACACACCCCTAGTATGGATTGTGAACCTGAAGATCCAGGGTTCAATTGCCACTTCTGTCAAGCTGCTACTACGGAGTCCTTAAGCAAGGCCTTTAACCCACAAATGCTTGAATTGAGACTATACCAGTTGTAAGTTACTCTGGATAAGAGTAAATGTAATCGAAGAACATTTTCTCATTCATCGGGATGGTGAAGGTCAGATAATATCCAAATGAATTAAGATAAGACAGTTGGAAGGTCTTGACCTTCATAAAAAGCCGTGCCCTTGAAGCCTTATACCCACTATTATGCCAATTAAGAAGTTTAAAGCACCCAGTACTGTAATGACCCTGCCTGAATGAGACATACTCTGCCCCCACAAGTGGTAATGAGGGTGGTTAGAGAGGTAACTAATTCACCAAGGATCATGGTTGGGATTTTGCAGAAGATTTAGGGTCACCAAGTCTTTAAATCTACAATTAGATGCCACCTCCTGTTTGGAGGGTGCGCCTTAAGAACGCCCTTTCTTTCATCTAACCACAAATGCAAGCACCTGGAGTTCTCCAGACATTACTTTGACTGGAAGTGAGATGCTTTTTTTGGTAACAAACACTGCAAGGTGAATTTGGTGTAAAAAGAAGGAAGATTATACAGAATAGAGCCTAATCTCCTCTATTAAATATGGTGAACGATCTGTGGGGAGATTTTTTCTTTCCCCTCTCAGAAGCCCTGGAAATCTTGATCGTGTACATAACATCATGGATTTGATGAAGCACCAGGAGCCCCTTTATTGAAAATATGACTCTGCCATGTTACAACTAGGTCATGGTTGGACCTTTCAGCAAGATGCTGATTCCAAAGCATTTGTCTGATTCCAAATGAGAATAGTTCAGTAACCATAGCAACTTTTGACGTGAATGTTCCTTTATCTTTTATCCATCTTTATCAGGGGCATCTAATTCTATTGTTGTTTAATGTGTAAGAAGTCTCACACAATTAAAAACATCATGAGCTAGTATGAACTGGATGAAACGGACCTGTATTTCTGGCAGAATGCCACATTCATAAGCTACACTACAATCCTGCAGGGACACTTAAAAAAATTAATTCTGGTGTAGAGCTTGTCTGCACAGATCGACTACTGCCTAGATTTTGTTGTTTTTTGTATTCAAAACTCAAGTCTGTCATTGATTTTGGTTTGGGGTCAACAAGAGGGAAAAGAGCCTAGAAGTAAGTACTCTGACATCTAGTAGAGTTTGTTGTTTAAAATGAAGAGGGAGTTCCATTTAACACATTAATCTTGGGTTAAAATTTCTATTCAAGTAACCAGTCAAGTCAGTTACGCATTTAGTTAATAATCCAATAACTGCTGAAAACGATTTTACATGTACTTGAGTAATCAGTTAATGGGTAACCTCCGGGTGTACATGACTCTGGGAATAGTCGGATTTCTACTTATTTTTTACAGAAATATGTGACAAACTTCAAACTTAATAATCATATAATCAAATTCTTCATTTTCTCGAGCATATACTGCGTTTTGAGTCTCCACAAAGTGTTCGATAGCCATTTCACAGGCACTGCATTTAATTCTGGGGTTGCCAGATCCCATGAGTTAAACACAGACTGAGAAAATTGATTGAAATCGTAGTATGAGTATATATGCTCTGAGAAATATGATTTCTGAGTTAAATATCCAGCTCTCTTTATTTGATTTCTTAATCTGATCTAATTGGAGTATGTTGTATACATGACCACTTTAATAATTGGATAACTGAGTAAGGGTTGGCATGTTGATCCAGTTATTAGTGCTGTCACTTAAGTCCAACAATCCTAGCCTTTGCCTGTGTGGAGTTTGTAGGTTCTTCCCATGGATCCATGTAATCAGAGTTCCTTCCACATCCAAAGACTTGTTAGGCTAATTGGAGTCTATAAAGTGTCAGAGTGTAAGTGAAGGAATGTGCACATATGTGCAACGTATTGAACTGGCTCCCTCTAGGATTTCTTTCCTGCCTTGCGTTGAGCCGCTGGTTAGGCCCAGGCTGCCACGTGACCATGACTTGGGTTAAATGGGTACAGTGAGCGAGAGAGCATTTAGCTGATGCACTTATGCAGACTGACTTCTAATTGAAGTCATTAGAACTCACAACCTTTCTCCTTTTTATTATTTAAAATTTGTTGGGCTTCCTTAACATGTTTTGCTCAGCTAGTAGATGGTTAATTGGCTTGTGTTGACTTGCCTCATATTCCATGCCAAAAATTGGACAATATCTACAACCAACAGGCCTTGCAGCACTCATCTAGCCTTGTAACCCTCCCCCAAATTAGTAGCCACCACCTCTCCTGCTGTGGCTCATATGGCATTAAGAAACCACAAACAGACAAACCTCATATTCTGTCAAATCATTGTTTCTCTCTAGTGCCTTTGTTTTCACTCAACATGTAGAAGCGTGGATAGCCTCTTTTTATGTCAGCCTTGTGCCAAAAGCCTTAAAAGCCACAACAGGCACGTGCAACATCTGCTGCAAGTGAGATATTTGCTACAGAAAATAGATAGTACAATAATGTGAAATATATTCCATCACCACACACTTGGGTTCTACATTAACATGCAGCAATGGCGTCTTACACCTCGGCTATAATGACATTTAATGTTATATCAATGTCCGTACAAACAAAGCTGCACCCATTCTTTTCTTATGCTGCATTGTCAGTCATGAGTAGTACTTGGATAAGTCTCTGGACCCTTGTCCTAACGTGACCCACCTGCCAGCGATGTTGAATAGAACTGCTCTATAGTTACGTCACAGTTCATTAGTGTATGTCAGTCCAAATTCTAGGCAGAGGTTTAGATTGTGCATGTTAGTCAGCATGCTGACAATAAGTAGACTTGCGCGTTATGTTATGAACCTGTTGAAACCAGTTTGCAATAAACCGTATTCTTCAGATCTAGTTTGCTAGTTAGTGATGTTTTTAAATGTATTTTATATGGTAAGGAATTAAACAGGACATGTAATGGTGAGCATAAGGAAAGTCAAAACATGCCTTTCCTCCCTGTGTGCTCTTTGTTCATGTTTAGTCTCCAGCTCAACTTGATATTAACCTTATTTTCATTCAAATGTCTGTTTTTGGCTGTTAACCTTCACTGACAGATTTTCGGTGCGTATCTAGTACAAATTCTACCACATCATGTATGGTGTGCAATCAAACAATAGGCATGATCTAATTCAGGGCCACTTTTTTACAGAACGCTTACCATTTAAAAAATAATTGACAGATTTCTGAGTCTGCCTCCTCTCCAGACCGGCTGCTTCCTTCTGATGCTCTTAGACGATCTGCTTTTGTTCCAGTGGCTTCACATTTTGTGAAGTCTGTTTGTGCACCTTGTTAGTTGCATCGAGGAAAACTTTCATTGTGAATCTAGCTGCATATTTTGCTAGCCTGTGAAGTGTTTTTTGGAAAGCAAGAATGTTTTCTTAGACCCATAAAGGTGCAATGTTATTTCACACAGTACATTTCAAAAGCTTTGTTCTTTGCAAGCCCATCGTTCTTATTTTTGCAAGTATATTTCTGCAACATATGAAGAACAAAAGAATATCAGATGAGCAACACAACATATCATTTTCAACTTCTGTGCTAAATGTATATCAGCCTCTGTCAGAATGCTCAAAAGACCTGCCGAAAAGGTATGTTAACGTACCATCTAACAGTGTATCTGCCCAGACAGGATTCAGAAGCGCACAGCTGTTGGCAATACATCTGTGTGTTCATACAAGACCGAGTTGGTGTGTGCAAGGTTAATCTTCAGGCCTTGGGTCTGGCAAGCTCAGATTAGACCCATGTGATTAGAGTAGTGGCAGCTGGTTAGCTCTGGGATTTTCAGCCTTTGATCGCTCAACGTTTTGTTACCTCATCCATACGTGGAACGTTTTGACTGCAGGTATGTCGTGAATAATCCTCATTTGACTAGGAGGTAAAGCAGATTCAAATTTGGGCTTGCCTGACATACCGTGACATACTTTGCTTGGAAATTCTCATGCCAAAATCCTTACCTTACCATGCCCTAAAAGGCACTCCGATCTGAATCCCTACTGTAACCTCTGTGATCGCCAGAGCGAGAGCGTGCTGGAAGGCCACGCGCTGCAGTCCTCAGGAATTTGTGACTTGTGACTTTCAAATTCTCTAGTGTTCTTGTGAGAGAGCAATGCATCACAAGTGGACAGCGGTCGTCGTTCCTGCAGCAGATGAGAAATGTAACACCATTTTGGTGGTACGTCTTGGCAGGTCCTGCTTCTGTGGTCATGCTCATTGCTTCCTCTCACTCATCCACTGTTCATGGAAACCTCACGATGGTAGGTTGTAGGGGTGGGAATCGATAAGCACTTCACGATTCGATTACTGTTCAGAGGGCTGGGATTCAAATGTTAATACATCATTGGTGCAGCTTCTTTTTACTATACAGGGTGTCTCCCCCCCCACCCCACCCCACCCCCAGAGTGATCGTGGGGACCGCTGTGTCCATCGGTGTGTAATGCCAGGCTTGCACCAAATGACTAGGTGATTTCACAGTGGCAGTGCCAATGTCGAAATAAATAAAATCATGACAGTCTTGGTAGAGTTGGGTCGCGCTCGCGTCATCGTTTGTGTAAGGTGATCAGGATAGCTGCCATGAGTCAGTCTTTTTCTCGTCTTGACGTTCTGATAACATCTACTGTTTTTAATATTATCAGAAGTCTTAAGTCTTGGCTCATGTAAAGAGTGATGTGAACATTGTGGGTAACCAGCAGGTGAGCGCTCTCCAGCACCAAACGATAAATTCCATGCTTATCTGGATCTGGGTCCTCTCTGTGTCAGTGTGGGTTTACAAGACATGCATCAGGTTAATTGATTACATAATTTATATATATATTTATAAAATTACACACATGCACTCAGATCGGGCCAATTTAGAGTGATCACTAGACTTCGGTATAACCTTGAGTGTTGATGTAACCTTGTCTGTTGTTGAATGGCCATTGATGCTGAAGAGTAATGTTACATAGACTAAGTAAACAAACAAACCATGTATACCTGGATGGCACAAGTAAAGGTGTTTTTTTGTTCATTTAATTTTTTTATTTAAACAATTCAGTCGGTTCTCTAGCAGCTATCTGGCCAAATAATGGAACCACTTCATTTTACTCTGCTATATTTATTTCAAAACGCACTTGCACTGTTTACTGTTTTGTATATTTGTCAGAGTTCTATGTAAATGACTGCACTCTAGTACAAGGGAAATGATGATGAAAATATGTAAGGGCTGTAATGCTGTATGGAAAATAATCTGTTCTATTATTTACTTATTTGAGGTGTGTGTGGTTTCAAAACTCTCAAAAGGAATTCAGTAGGAGTCTTTTAAATGGTGACCATACAAGATCTCCAGTCTTTCCAAAACCATAGTCTGTGACTAAAAACTTGTATTTAGATGTGAGAGGATGTCAGACTTTTGTCTGTTAAAAGCCTTTTCAGAGTCTAACACATGGTTAGCGTGAAATATCCTCAAGACTGGACGCTGTATCTCAGCTTGATGGTGAATCATCCGTGTTGCAATGCATCTAAGAATCAATCCCTGGATATGTTCCTTCATGGATTGCGTTTCCATGGCCAGCTAAATGCTTCCTGTTTTAAATTCAGTTTCAGTTGAAAAAGATTGATGAAGGGAGAAGTATGGTTGATCTTATGGTTGTACTGAGCAACAAAAAAGTTCCACAAACTAAAATAAATGCTTAGTTCTTTTTACACTGAATCTTGAGAAGGTGGCAGAGCAATTGGTGAATATTACTTCTTCAGGAATAAGGCTGTTATTGCACTTAAGAGTTATAGAACTGGGGGGAGGGGGGGTTCAGCTTTTATCCTGGTCACCAACTTTTACCACTAAAGTAAATCTCATAGCATTTTTAATTGTGGGTTTGAAAGAATGTGTTTTGGATTTGAAAATCAGCTCCCCACAACCGTTGGACTATGCAGTTTCTTGGCATTGTAATGGTGTTGGGGTATCAGCATTCGCATATGGGGGGTGTGTGCGTGCATGCGTTAGGGGTGTCGCGACACACATTAGTATTCATGTTACGAGCTGTGAATCGAATACATGAAGATTGTATTTAATTAAAAAAAACAAAAATAAACACTTTAGTGAGCCATTCGTCAGCCGGTGCTACTGATATATGCAGTCATCTGCATAGGGCCAGCCGCAGTTCTAGACTTGCACACATGCGACATCTAGCAGCAGATTGTGTAATAGATTCTGTGCTTCCTCTAGATACTTTTAAGTATGATCTCACCAGAGATTTTTAGCATTGGGCAGCACCAGATATGGGTAAACTTGAAGCTGTTTTTATTAATGCGAGGAAATGGAAACTGAAATATAATAAGTTTTCATAATTTACATCTATAGTGCAAAGCTAGCAAGAATATAGAGACAAATCCTTCAGAAGAGAGCGTGGACCCTGAGGTTCCTGGACCATGCCCTTCAAAAAAGAAATCAGCAATGGCAGAGCTCTTTGGTGATCTGACCTCTACATTAAAAATCTTTAATTTGTATCGAAAATATCACCTCGTGGCATAAAAACGGCAATACGTATCGTATTGGGAAAGTTCTGTATCGTAGCACCCTTTAGCACATACATACGCAGGATTTATACCTGCATACGTATGTATGGACACACAATGATATGCCAGTATACAAAAAACAAAGCTATGGGTAATAAAGAAATTCTGAAATTATTTAACTTCCTAAACACAGAAAGAATACTTTTTTTATTGGGACAATATCTCATTTACTTTTGTCAGGCTTATGTAAGCTGGACTGTTGCTTCCTGAAGTCTTCATTTTTAGCCAGCTTTGTCCACAAAGTGAAATCCTTGAATAACCAAGGTTGGTGTGGAAGAACCTGACTGGGTCAATAATAATAATAGTGCTCGTTTTAAATTCCTTTTTTAATTTATGCCAAATTCATGGAAATGACCTTGTGGTAATAAAGGACACCTATCTTTTGGTAATCACTAGTGCTGTCTGTGGAGTTGGCTAATGGGCCAATGGGAGTCTGCAGGAAGTCAACCATCATATGCCGGTGAAGCTGAATGTCATGTTGGTAATAAAGATGCTTCGCCATGTTGTGGCTATAGTTGTGCAGCCTCCTTCATAACAGATCCACCCTACTTCTTGCAGTTTTGGAACCGGGTTACCCAGCCCAAACCTGCAGTATTTTGTTTTTTTGAGGCAGTGACTGACATGCACACAGTGTGAAAATGTCACACAGGAATGTCGTTTTTTCATACGTGGCCTACAGCGTGTTCCTTCAGGGGAATTCTAATTGGCCTGGTTCTAAGCTGTAGATAGTTTTGGCCAGGATCTGAGTGTTTGTTTTCTGTCTTTGTGTGCTCACAAGATTTAATGCAGTTTGCAGGCTGAACTTGCACCACAATCCAAAGACACTTTTAGCCTAAAGTGTACAATAAAAATGTTGCAGGAAAGTGCCAGTGGAGCAAAAAGGAGGGAAGAGAAGAAGAAAGTAAACCAGATGAGGTGGGGGTGATATAGCCACAGATGACTTTCCCATCTGAATATGTCTGAATCTCTCTGAACACCAGACAACTCGTTTAACCCTGTTTGGATGTTTGAGCTGTCACACAGCCACACATCACATGTATGCTCCTCTTGCGCCGCAGGTTAAAATCCAAGTGCAAGAGCCACGAGGGTTGCATCGGAAGCAGCAGCCTGTGCTGGGAGATCTGAAAGCCTTTTTTTCCCCTTTCATCTGCTTTAATTGCAGCCGTGTGATCATCTCCCTGGTTAAAAGCTTTTCAGAAGTGCGTTGCTTTTTGTTTTCAAACCATATTCATGTAAAGCAGGACCGTCGGCTGTAACCACCGCCATCTGTTCTGATTGTGAAATGGAGAAAGCAGAAATAAGAAGTCTGAATATGTCCTGTTTGTATCTAACAGCAGGTACACTGACACTAGAGCTCTAGCAAAATAACTGACATCGTGTCTAATATGTTTGTTTGAGGAAGGTTTTCCTACTATGAGGAATCATAGCAACTGTGTACATGTGCAATATCATTACACGCCTCTGTAGCGTGACTCATTTTCTTTCCTCTCCAACCTCAAGCACCGAGTGTTCTATGATGCTTGATACGGTTGGGGAGTACAGTGCACTTCCAAATGCAGATCCATTCTTGTGGAATCTCCAGTCTGAGGACTTGTGGTCAACATTTAACATTTACAGGCATTGTATCGGTAAGGGCCTTGCCTCAAGGACCCAACAGTGGGCAGCTTGGCAGAGGTGGGATTTGAACCCTGGACACTCTTGGTTTCATAGTCCAGTACCTTAATGTAGGTCCAATAGGAATTTTAAGATCAAGAACTTAAAATCCATGGTCCATGATAATATGTATCGAAAAAAATTCTACAATGTTACAATCACCACACTATTCTCACAGACAGGTACTGGGATTAGGTTCTTTTCTTTTAGTTTAAAACCATAGAGTATGGTTCCACCCAGAGTTCCAGTAGCTTCCCTGGTGAACTCCAAGGTGCTTGTTTATTGTCAGAATAAAAGAAAATATTTTCTTTGATACACCCTTCCAAATTGGCATGACGGTGGTAATGTAATTGGTGATTGCGAGGCCTGGAATCTTCTACTACCATGATCCTTTTATTAAATAGGAAGTTTTAGTCATATAAAATGGACTGTGCTGATTTTATTTGATCAAAAAAAAAAAAAATTCACTAGAACAACTTTAAAAAAAAAAATGTATTTGGCGTCAATTTTCCAATATTTAAAATGGGGAAATAGAAATGTTAAATCTTCCAATACAGTTTGGGGCCAAAGGTGTCTAGAGCGGGAAACTGCCAATGAAAGGCCTTCTATTTTTTTAAAACATTATTATTATTATTTTTTTGTAAAAACAAAACAGTTTTGTCATGGCCCTATGTCCCCATCCGTGGGGAACACTTGAAGCTTTAGGAATTTTAAATCATCTCAGTAATTGGGCCAAGAATGCTGTCATATAAGGAGAACATATCAGTATCAAGTTACGATCTTTCCTCCAGACACCCTAAAGTTATTTATATATGAGATATGATATATATAATATATATAAAAAAAGTCTCAGTTCTGCATCCACAAGAGCCTGTTTTCAGTGTTTAAAATGTGAGACATTAAACATGCAGTGTCATCATCAATGGAATAACAAGTTAAGGAACACTGAGTGATTTGATTGGTTACAGAACCCTGACACTGAGTAACGGTATTGTGGCTTAAAACGTTTGTTCATGGCTTTGTAAACGCTTTCTCTATCGACTTTCGTTATCAGTCACTGACCTTTTTTACGTGTGAATATTTTGGTTACATGTTTATTTCTCATTGCAGCACTGGCACCAACTGGATGGTAGTTGAACAATACACGTTCTTTCTTAACCTAGGCACTTTTCAAATCCCTTGGTTATGTCAGGGCTTTGAAACAAATTATTCCCCTCTGTTCCTGCTATGATTTCTGTAAGGGTATAGGGAATGGTTGAAGCATGGGCACATGAGTATGCAGTCCATTCAGGTGCAGAGTAACAAGCTGATGCAACATTCAAATTGGGTATATCCACTGTTTTCTCTATTAAGTTTAAAGTTTCAGCATCACTTGTGCTTGGTAAAAACGTTAGCCGAGTTAACCTGGCCCTCAGAACAGAATTTGTTTGTTTACAGAAAAAACTGCCTTTCTCTGTGTAAATTAATGTCCCGTGATCTACTGTGGCTTTTGTGGTCTCAGTTACGGCTTTAATTTAATGTAGTACTGCCAAAAACGTGGCGCGATGAAGTGAACAGTGCTCGGAGACATGTAGCGCCTGTGTGGCGCATGGGACGGGTTTTACGTTTACATTGTGAATGTTCTTTTCAACTATCTAAACCTGAAACGTAGTCTGTATTCAAGTGTATGCATTTCCCATTGAATTTAAGGAATGTTTGAATTTCAATTTAGTGTGTTCCATACACATTAGAATTAAGTCAAGTCCAGATTTAATTTATATAGCGCTTTTTACAATGGAGCAACAACATTGTCTCAAAGCAACTTTACAAGTTTTAGATTATCTGCCTCCTAATAACTACGTCCAATCCCAAATTGAGCAAGGCCTAGGGCGGGACAGTGGCAAGGAAAAACTCCCTAGTTCTAGGAAGAAAAACCTTGGATGGATATCAAGAATCAAAAAAGGGACCCAAACCTCCTTGGGCTGCGTAGATGATAAATCTAAGAGCGAAACTAAAGTCATGGAGTCAAAGTTTGAATAAAATTTGTGAAGTATGCACATCGACATTAAGTGGCCCGGGTTATGATGGGGCTGAACTGCAGGGAACAAAGCTCGGATAGAAAAAACAGAAAATGTAATTAGTTTTATTGATTAAGACCGCACAGTGTCTATAACAATCACTGATGCCATGTGTACATGAGACCCCGGCAGGCATTAGCTATAGCAGCATAGCTAGAAAGAGGAGAACTGTAGGAAACACAGCCAAGAGGGATCACAGGATACATTGGCAACCCCACGGGAGGCAGAAGACAGCAACCCACGTCTCTGATCACCATAAGACTCTTTGGGACTATGAAACCCCCAGCTCTGCCCTTATTCTAATCTAAGGCAAGGATGCATGAGGTCAAGATCACGAGGACCGAAGCCCAGTCCATCGCAGACCGCCCACTCGATTGCGGAGACCACTAGACCAGTCCCGCTAGCGGACAAGGCAGTCAGGCCAGACATGACTCCAGACTTCCGGCCCCAGTGACCCAACCATGCAATCCTGGTCTAAATCTAGTCAAAAAGCCTGTGTAAATAGGTATGTCTTTAGCCTACTAGACTTAAAAACTTTGGAGAGTGTCTGAATCTCGAACGAAAGTGGGAAGTTTATATCCATAGTTGGGGGGCATGTATGAGAGGAGCCTTTCAACCCGGCTGTGACTTTTTTAATTCTAGGAACTAAAAGAGGTCCTGTACCCTACGAACGAAGTAGAAACGAGCTGGATTGTAAAACTCTTAAGAGTTCCACCTCAGGATAATGTGGGGCCAGGCCATGTAGAGCTTTATAAGTTATAAGAAGTATTTTGTAACAATGCGGAATTTGACTGGTAACCAGTTGCAGTGAGTGATAGAACAGGAGTGATATGATCAAAATTTTCTAGTTCGAGTTAGCACTTGGGGCAGCAAGACTTACTTCCATATAATTGATTACTGTCCCGTACAAAAGCATTTCATATGAATTTGAATCATTTTTACATTCCATTTTGAGACTTGGGAAGTTAAATTAAGTCTTGTTACTGAATCCTGTGATGGTATAAATGTTTGACTCTGACTTTGTGTTTGTGGATGGTGGTGTTGAATAAAGCAGACATGGTAATTAAACCATAAACAAAATGCCAAAAGGATATGGGTTAGTGGGGCATAGCCAAGAGAAACAGCATGAGACCAAATGCTTCTGATGTTTTTCGACTTGTCCAGAGCAGTTATGCAAGACCAGAGAAACGAGTTTGCGGAGAATTTTGCGAGCTCCGCCAGCTCATTTGGCATATCAGCAGAGATAGTGAGGCTTTTGTGGCAAATGAGGGCAGATCTTGACCTTGGTAAAGTTGTTTACGGATTCCTTTACATGGACGCCTTACTAGGTCTTCCAGAAACTTCAGGGAATTTAAGAAGTAAATGTAGAGGTAGTTAAAGAACATCAGGTAGTTGCTTTTGAAGTTGAAATTTGACTACAGATTCTGTATATAAGTTCCATCAGATTGTTACTTATGAGCATGGTGTGCATTCTAGTGAATTTTGTTCAAGCTGGCAGCCTGCCATGGTCCGACCTGTCACTTGGTGAGAGCTTGGTGTTAGTTACATATTACAGCCATTTTTAATTCCTTGTGCATTTAAACCATCCTATCCTAATGATAATGCAACTGATGCCATTGATTCATAACTGCATCCTAACTGTATTGATTGTTTTGCTCTCAGGTCTGCGGGTTGGCCAAGAAGTGGTGACATCGTACCCGCAGGTGGCTGTGGTGCGTGTTCCTACTCCATGGGTGCAGTCAGACAGTGACATCACCGTCCTAAGGCACCTGGAGAAAATGGGCTGCCGTCTGGTCAACCGGCCTCAGGCCATTCTCAACTGTGTTAACAAGTTCTGGACCTTCCAGGAGCTCGCTGGACATGGAGTTCCACTGCCTGATACTTATTCCTATGGTAAGCATTAAGCTCTTCCACACTGATCTGGAATCTTCATGGACTCGTAATCACCTGCTTATTATCAGTCAAAGACCTAGGACCCATATAATGAGTGGAACCGGACAGTGGTGGGTAAGGTACTGGTGCACTGACATGGGTTGTGTCCCAGAATGGCCAAGCTGCCACTGTTGTGCCCTTGAGCAAAGAGTTTCACTTCTTAAATGTGTCGTACATAATGTGTCAACTGTAAATAAGGTGAACTGGGGACCACCAGTATGTTTTGTTTTCAGCTTTCTGCTTGGTGTGGTCAGAGTTTCTATTTCGGTGCATCAGTGATATTTAGGAATAGAAGTAAAGATCTGATACTTTGCGTTGGTATTACAGGAAATGTTATTGTTTTTTTGGCTGCTCCCATTTGCCACATATCCTGATCATTACCGCATATTCGATTTTGCAAGTTAATTCGTACATTACTGTTACTCGTTATAAAAGAGGCTTAAAATCCACATTAAGGACTGTAATAGAGTTTAGGCCAGTGGTGACATCACACCTACTTTACTTGGGCATGTGCCAGTAACATATGGCTGTGCCCAACTAAAATTATGGTGGTTTAAAAAGTCTATTTTATCTATTTTTAACCACAGGACACGCCACCTTGATGCCAACTACAGGCACTACGTATCCCATAATGCAGCCTTTCTCCAAACGCTTGAGCGGCTAATGCTTTCAATCAGAGCCAGTTTCTTTAGTTTTTTTCGTATGAAGTGGACATCAATGGACATCAGAAAATATTTCAAAGGAAGACAGCCATGCTTCAGACAAGGCAATGGTGGCTTATTGAGATGTTTGGCCAATTGTAACTGTATAACCTTGCAAATGTACATATTAGGCCAATAAACATAAACAGAGGGCACAGCTGTAATGTCTAAACTGTGCGTGTGTACCCCAGTTTGACAAGTAGACTAGAAACACCCCTGGTTCAGGCGAAATTTGGGTCTTGTGAAACATTTGCCACACACATACAGTGCCTGAAGTTGCACAGGGTAACGTATCTCTAGGAAAAGCCTTAGGAATAAAAGTGTAGGAATTACCCTTTTAGCTACTTCCTCTACTTGCTAACACGAGGTAGAAGGGGATGGGCTGTCAAAGGTCCAACTGATGCTAGATAGGGAAAACTCGAGAAGGTAGAAATGGTTTACTGCGAAAGGACTTGTGAAACTAAAGCTGAAAGGAAATTCTGAGGGGCTCATGTCAGGAGTCAGCTTATGCCTAGAAATTCTTTCTGATAATAGCCGTTTTAAATGCTTTATAGTTACTAAATGTAGCTTACATTGCAAGAAGGTCCTAGATGTGATCTAGTACAGGCTCTTTGGTTCAAAACAGGATCATTTGAGTGGAAGTAAAACAAAAATCATCTATAAATGCAAAAAAAAAAAGCACCACCATTTCTGACAAGCACCACATACTCTTGAGTGGCATGCTCTCGACTCCAACGCATGCACTCGTCCACAGCCACACATGCGCAAATTCAGACATGGGCCGTTTATGTAATGCTGCATTTGGAGGGAGGGATAGAGGAGGGAGGGACGGACGGAGAGAGGGAGGGGGGGAACTAAGGAGCATCTGAATGAGAAGACAGGCAGGCAGCTGCCTCAGTGGCATGGATCTGCCTGACATTTGCTTTGCTTCCCCCTCCTGCGGCTCTCAGACTGCAGCAGCTCAAAACGGGGATCAATGTCTGCCCCATAAGAAAGCAGCAAGCGTTATGTAAGGAACTGAGGACTGCAGTGCAAGGCGGCCCTGCAGCAATGGTGTCGCAGCGTGTGATGCACTGCAGTGGCGTTGCAACTCGGCAGCGCCTTCTGAGAAGAGCGACTGCGAGCTTCTGTTCGGCTAAGACGAGCCGACGGGGGAACGGTTATAATTAGATTGCTCCCTGCTTCTCTCCTCCCTCCTCCCCGTGGCCCTCGCAAATCACTCGCTTTTTCCTCCGTCTTTTTTCCACTTTGCAGTCCAGCGCACATCTGTTTCCAACGCCTTCGTAGCAGTGCCACATCATACACTGCCTCGGTAGCCAAAGCCTGTGCGCTCGGAGCAAATGGTATTAATTAGTACGAGGCACGAGCGCTCCAGACTGTTAGGACACTCTGATTTGTTGGTTTGTCGCTTGATTAAGGTGTGGCACTCAGGCCGTTGGTAACACCTTACAGTACACATATTTGGAAATGTTCTTCCCATGTGCCTCCTCGCCCCAGGCTTCACTGTGTGACTTTAGATATGGTAAAACGAAGTAAACAGTATTCGACCAAATCAAATATGTCTTCAGGAAAGTAAACAGCCTAATATGGTTTACTTTCTTTTTTTTAACAAAGCCTGAAGTAAGGCTGTGGGACATGTATCGTCTATGATGATGTCTTGGGCTTAGGTTCACACATTCGCTGTATCATGTAGCCAGGTAGGCTAGATCACTGCATGCGAACCAAGCTAGTGTTCTACCTCAGAATACATGCCTGAAGTTCAAAATGAGTGAACAAACTGGAGACAAAATACAGACAGCACCAGCCTCGCCATCCACATGGTTAGATTTACTTGCTCACTCATACTCCTTCACGTGGAGGTTGTCTGGCTTTGAAAAGACTGCTGTTGCTTAGAAGATCTGCAGACTATGTCGAAAATCGGTTGTCGTTAAAGACAACTAAATTATTTCACCATTTGCGAACTAACCACCACGGAGATTATGAAGAAAATGACAAACTTTGTGGATTAAATGTACTGTTAAGCACAGGTATGGCCCAGATGTTCTGCTTGATCATAAACCTGTTATAGCAAAATGTGAAACCTTCTACAGTTTATGCGTTACAGTTTATACTTCTGCTTCAGTTATAAGTAAATAAATAATACCAGTTTTCCTTAGATATAAATTTCCTTCAGGTATTTGCATTGATGTCATTAGTAAGCAGCAATTATCCCATTAACAAGAGCAAGACTTTTACAAACACATTTTTGAAGGATGCAATGTGTCATCTACTTATCGTTATCAATAAAATCCAAGAAGTACAGTCTAAGACTGCTATCTCGCCAATCATGCACTTTTAAAAGCCACCAACCTCGACTCTCACCCTGACCATCCCTGAAATGTGACAAATGTCTTGCCAGCAAAGAAATTTTACCCCGACAACCTTTCATATGCTTCGCATCAGAGAAACAATCCTTAATCTCAGACTAGTCGTCAAACTCACCTCTGGCCAAAATTAGGTATGAAATAGACGTGGGCGTGATGAGACTGTTTAGACTGTATTAGCTATGACGATAACATGAACTCCATGTGAGTCTCTTAACTATGCCATAATGACTGTTGATTGTCCTCTTTGTCTCATGAGTAATCTAGCATTTCCAAGGATCCCAACACCCTTTTTTAAATTGTGGGTTTACTCCGGTTACTCCTGTTTCCTCCACATTCCAAAGACAGGTTAAGAGGTATACAATTGCCCCAGTATGAATGTGAAGCTATAACCTTGCTGCTGTTGTGAATAGCAGTCGATGCCGATGCAATGTTAAACAGCAAAAAAACATATAAATGAATAATTCTGTTTGTTGGAAGGCAGTATAGCATACTACAAAGTCAGACTTCACATACAGATACAGTTGACTGTATTTCTGGGGAGGGAGTCCAAATGGGTGGATCATTATGCTGGGCCTGCCATAGACCACTGTCCCTTCCAGGGCATGCTTACGCCTGGGTCCTGTGTTCCACAGAGATGGGCAAGGGAGCTCCCTTCAACCCGACCAGGTTAAAATAGAGATTGGCGATTTGTCATGAAGTTTATCACGATTCTTTTGCATGTTGGATACTAAGACTATTAACCTAATTCTTCTACTAATACAATATAGCAGACTTGGATTAGTTAGACCTGGACCACTTGGACTAGTAGAACATTTTAAACAAAGTTATAAAACTAATAAAATGCATTTTCTAACAAAATGGAATCACCACCACCACCACCACCATGTTCTAGTTGTTTAGGAATAATAATAATAATAATAATAATAATAAATATATCATATACATACATTGTACAGGGGCTCCCTGATTTACGAAGGGGATGTGTTCTGACAAATCCATCATCAGTTCAATGTTATGAACCAAGGAGTTATACAATATAGTCTATACTGTACACTAGCAGAGCCATTAACACTTAAACTTAGTGTTACAGTGCCTACAGTTGGCCAAAATCATTACTAAACATTTTAGGACCCATGGGGCACTAAGAATGCAGTACTGTATATGTAAATGAAAAAGAAAAACACTGAGCAAAAGCTATTGTGAATCTAAATCACTGTGTACTGAATCGAGTTTCGCCTGAAATGAGTCGCGTGGCTCAACTGACTGAAGTTTAAGCAAGCGTGCAGAGTACCGTGCAAACAGCGAGAACCAAGAATGTGTAGAGAACTGCATTTGACGAGTTGTAGTCGAGAACCAAGGTACAACTGTGTGGTTAGCATTGTCGCCACCTAGCACCTCGCTCCCCAGTTCGATTCCTACGCCAGATGCCACCTGTGTGGAGTTTGAATGTTCTTCCCATATCTACATAGGTTTCCTTTGGTTACTCCAGGTTCATCCTACATTCCAAACACATGCGTTAGGTCACCTTTGCATCAAAATGAACATTGTTAGTTTTGGATTCAGTAGTCTCTCGGCAGTTTGTGTACTGTGGGACTGTGGTAGCCTAGCAGTTAAGGTACCAAAAAGTCCAGGGTTCAAATCCCACCTCTGCCAAGCTGCCACTGTTGGGTCCTTGAGCAAGGCCCTTAACCCACAATTGCTTGGATTGTAAGACTGTATCAATTATAACTCGCTCTGGATAAGGGCGTCTGCTAAATGCTGTAAATGTCAATGTGTATGTCTAACAAATTGCGGTGTTAGAAAATATTTCCGACTTGGTAGTAGTGACGTGGATTAGCTTAAACCCACTTCAGTCAGCTCATGTTCCAGTTAATATATCATATCAGTGATACCTTTCCCATACTTAACTCGTTTTCTCATATGGAGCCTCCTAATGCATTTGCACTCATGTTTGAAGAGGTTTCTTGTGTTTCTACCAGACAGGCCAATCATGTTTAAGCACATTAAAAACTGTTAGTGTAGTGTCTGTTTTATAACATCCAAACCACTTCAATATAACTAATTATGAATCTATTAGTCACCATTCTCTCCTATTTGTTGCCAAACACTGTACGGTACATTGCAAGGGTGGTACATGTCCTAAGAAAACACCCACTCCAGGCTATTATAGGATTAATCAGGTATGTTAGGGTTAATGTGAGTTGAACCACTGAACAGAGTTGTGTGTAGCTATTGAAACGAGCTTCTCGGCGCTTTCATAGCAA
Organism: Ancistrus triradiatus; assembly: GCA_025084515.1. NCBI lineage: Eukaryota > Metazoa > Chordata > Actinopteri > Siluriformes > Loricariidae > Ancistrus > Ancistrus triradiatus. The sequence goes on along the minus strand of JAJAGP010000635.1, from coordinate 109,263 downwards.
GTAACTACTTGTATTTAGTGTGACGTTCTCGGGACTATCTCTGTTCATTTTAATTGTCGTTGGTCTCATTGTCTTGTAACCCATCTCTGGGTTGGGCGTGGAAAAATGAATTGTACAATGAAAACCAGAAGCTCCACTGTATAATGTTTATAGGAAAACGAGGTCATCTTATCCTCTTGTGTAATCGTCACCCAATGACAAACACCAGCCTGGGCTTAACCACCAGGCTTTGTGCAAAGTAGAGCAATTATGTGCATAAACTGTTAAAACACACCGTTATATCTTGAAGTATCAATCCATTTTCAAGGGAGATTGGGCTGCTGTTATGTGTTGACACAGTAATATAAATTAGGCTGTCATAAAAAAAAAAAAGCACACTAGTTTTATCACGTCAATCGTGATTAATTATATTTGTGCGCCCGGAAACTAAAGAAATGGTCCCTCAAATCACTCTATACCATTGAGTAAACCACCACTCAGTAAACACAAACATAAGAGTGATTACCAGAATGATACCATGTTAATTTAAAATGTCATTAGGCACTTTTAGAAACACCATGTGCAAGCTGGTATCTCTTGGGCTTGGTAGACACGAGAGAATTCTTTCACACGTCCATTCCGGACACGGCCCGATGGATGCCTCGTGATCAAACGACACGAATTACATTCAATGTTAATTTAGCTTTGATTGCCCTAATAAAATACGTACCTTAGACCTCGCCATAACGAGCACAGACATCAAGAGATAATGCAAACTCCTAGGCAGTACCCAAATCCAGCTTTCAAACCTGGGTTGCCACAGGTATGACAGGTTGACTTCTTTTTTTTTTTCTCCCCATTTCACTTGAGATGGTGTGAACCCAAGATATTTCGTCTTTTGTCTGGTCAACTTCATTTCATCCGTTAATATACATCCATCCAGTGTTTGAGGATTAAAGATAGGCGGAGGATCTCCAGTTAGTCAACAAATGGGTGAGAATAATGTTCCTCAAAGAAAGACTAGAGGGGATTTGCATATTTCTCCCTCTACAGTGCATAATGATGTTAACGTTTCAAGGAATCTGGAGGAATTTCAGTGTGTGAAGGGCAGGGTCTCAAGCCTAAACTGAACATCCATGATCTCTGATTCCTCAGCTGGCACTGCATTAAGAACGATAATTTGTCAATGACTGGGGATTACTTTGACAAACTGGCAAGCCCTACAATACGGAGTCACAAATGCCACTTAAAACTTTGCTGTGCAAAAAAGAAGCCTTTTGTTATCCATGACCAGAAGTGACGGCAACTAATAGGTTGGTCTGCTTTAAGAAAAGCAGGTGCAGCCTTGCACTCGGTAAGAGACATAGGAGGAGCCGGTCAAACGGGATCCTCTCTCTACAGTATGATGTTTGGATCAGCACTACCTCAACTCGCTTAAACAAAGCAGATTTAATACTTTATTACAGTGTGTATTCTGCCACTGCAGCAGATAACTTTGTGGTGAAATAACCACTATACTACAACAACTCGGCATTCTTGCTCAGTACTTGGCCGCATCAGCCAGATGACTTCAGTTCTGTCCCAGAGGAGAGGGTTTTTTTTTTTCCTTCCTAGATCAGGCCTCTTCAGAATTCGCCTCAGGCTTGAACATGTGGATCTGATCATATTTCCAAACAAACATTCAGTGTAGGTTTAGTACGGCTGGATCTCTTAACGTTTTGTGACATTATGTAAAGACAAAGCTACTATTGTCAGTTTGTTTTACAGTCTTAAGCAAAGCATGGCCTCTGTCATAAGTCCTGTGTCTATTTGATATCAAAGGCACAGATCAGTTTTGTATTTGGGATATTTGTCTGTTTAAATGCGATTTTATTTTGTCTGCATGTCTGTGGTGGAATCACTTGGTTTAAAAGTGACTAGTTCTGGCTGCATGCGATAAACTGTCTCTAAGACGCTCAGTGTTTCCTTATAAGAGAACAGTGTTGTTATTCGTTTGGGCGTATTTGTGTGACTGTAACAGACATTGGAATAAAATGCTGATCCCTAGTTCTCTCTGTTCCATGTGGGTGTGAAGCCACGGCAGCACAGGGGTGATGATGGCACACTCATCAGCCTGTTAGTCAGCACGCTGCCTGTGCTTCATCACATCTTCATACACTGTCCCATTCCAATATGGCCCAGTAATCTGTCCAGCCCAGCTCAGTGGGAATGAAGAGTATGCTCATCAGAGCTGCATGCGTGTGTTTCCAGGTGGCCACGACAACTTCCGTAAGATGATTGACGAGGCTGAGCCGCTGGGATACCCAGTCGTGGTGAAAAATGCACGTGGACATCGAGGTGAGTGCCTGATTTGTTCTTGTTCTCTCACTTTCCCATCTGACAGCAACACTCTGGGGAGTGGCTGCTCTCACATTCCACATGCACACGTGTAAGAGGAGGACAAAACGGCATGTTGTACAGTGAAGTAGAACAGGCAGATGTTCTGGTGTAGGCTGTGCATTATAAGCATTCTATTCTATTGATTTATTTGCTCCTAAAGGAAAGGGAAGCCCATGCATGACGCTGTCCTTGGTCATGCTTTTGTTTTCTAACCAGGACCTGCTTTGTACAAAGCTCTTTGAAACAGAATAAGGCAAATGTACATGACGCATGATGATCAGTTTTGAAAAGTCAATGTCAGGACAACACCACCAATAAATAATGAGCTATGTAGATCCAAAAGGTGGAGTATGCCTGAGGCAGTTTTAAGCTACAATACCAAGTGCAGTAAACTAATTACATGCAAACCTGGTTCGTGCATGAGCCAGTCTATATAGTTGTAGGTTAGACAGAGTATACAAGTACAATTAAATACTACTTACAATAGGACAGACTATATTGGGTCATTTTATTCAATAAATAAATGACTTTCCTCTATAATTATAACATTTGTTTAATTGGGATTTCACCATCTGCTTTTAGGACTGGAGTGGAAATCTGATGATGGTTTAGGTTGTATTTATGCAATACAGAAAAGTCTTAAGAGTTTGTAAACTTAAGTGCGTATGTATAAGAAATGCAGTTGTCCCTCACTGTATCGCTGTTCACTTATTGTGGCTTCACTAAATTTTGTGTAAATTTTTTTGTTGTTGTTTTAAATATCTACAGTTGCAATCAGAAATATTCAACCCCATCAACTCCAAAGACATTATAGAGATGTAGATGAAACAATGACAACAAATGACAAAAACCCTCATTAAACAACAAACAGTATTTATTAATACACATGCGAGTTGTTTTGACAACAGAAGTTGACTTACCTTTGAAGTTCAAATGAAAATTGTAACTCTTTGAACATGTGCACTATTATTCAACCCCTTGCTTTAATACTTTGTGGAGCATCTATTAGCTTTTATACCTTTCAACAAACATTTTCAGTAAGTACTAACAAGCTTCTTACACCTCTCAATTGGAATCTTGGCCCATTCTTCATGTGCAAAAGTCTCTAGTTGAGGTAAGTTTGATGGCTTCCGTGCTGAAACTTCCTTCTTTAAATCCCACCAAAGATTTTCATTGGGTCTAGATCTGGTGACTGAGAGCCACTCCAGGACATCCCAGGAACTCAAGCTTTGGTTGACTTGGAGGTGTGCGTAGGGTCATTGTCTTGCAGAAAGGTCCAATGATTGCCAAAGTTTAATTTGTCAACAGATAGCATCATGTTCCTCTTTAAAATGGCCTGGTATTTCTGAGAATCCATGATGCCAGGTACACAATCAAGACTGCCAGTTCCTGCTGCAGAAAAACCGCCCCACATAATCAATGACCCACCTCCATGCTTGACTGTGGGGATGGAATTCTTCTGGTCATAAGCCTGGCCTTTTGCACGCTAGACATACCGCTGGTACGTATGTCCAAACAGTTCCAGTTTGGCTTCATCAGTCCATAGAACTGTCTCCCAAAACTCTGTAGCCTTATCCAAATTCCTCCTGGCATATTCTAGTCGACTTTTGATGTTCCTTGTGGTTAAGAGTGGAGTGCATCTTGGAATCCGGCCATGAAGTCCTCATTTATTCAGCGCACGTCTTCTAGTTGCTACTGAAGCACTTTATCAGGTCATCCTGTAGGTGTCTTGCACTCATACAGGGTTTTTTCTTAGTTGGACCAAGTTGCTAAGGGCCCTTGATTAAATGTTGGGCTTTCTTCCATGGCCAGGCAGGTTTGCAGCTGTTCCACAAGTTTTACACTTCCTTATAATGCTTCCAGTGGTGTCTCTTGGGATGTTATATTTTTTGGAAATCTTCTTATACCCAAGACCCTTTAGATGTGATGAAATAATCTCCTTTCTCAGCTTTTTTGGAAGCTCATTTCTTTCCCATGATTGCAACTCCACCTTGAATTCCTTAATGGGTGGGGTTTATATATGCATCACAGCTGAAGCAAATGAAGGATCGTTATAGAGGTCTCAAAGGCTTAATTATGTTTCAACTCCACTTTAGTCCATAAAAACTGCCAGAAAGCTATCAAAAACAACAATATTACATAGGGGTTAAATAATTGTGACATGGCCATCTTAAAATATACTGTTACACACAAATACTACATCATACATTTTCTGTTTTCATTTTATGCATCACTCAACTCAAAGAAGTCATTCAAAGTAGAATCTTGCTATTTGAAAAAATTATATTGATAAATCCTTAATCTTTGGAGGGTTGAATATTTTTTATTGCAACCGTATACTGTATATGGATATGTGTGTAATACTTCGTTAATAACCTTTATGATCATTAGATCACTATAATAAAAAGTCAGAGGGTCATTAGGACTTTTAGATTAAACGAGAAAAGAAAAAATAAATAGCAGCGTCTTGCCTCCTCCTTTCTGCTGTGGGAGCGCACAAACATGTCACTGAGGTTTGAAGTATGGCTTCACTTCACTAAAGTAAACAAGAACTCTTCCAAGTGCAGTAAATGCCCTAAGGTAGTACTTGCCAAAACCAACAGCATGCATGTCATTAAACATGGAATTATTCTCCGAGTAATGTTGACATGATCTTTATTATTGGACAAATGCATTGTTTGATTACTTCAGTAAAATCCCAGCAAGGTGCTAATCTTTAATGGTAGCAGCACATACTCGGAGTACTTTTGTTGTTAATTAGTTCATTTTGAAACTTTTTCATCATGTTTCAACACGACTTGTCCTGTTCAGGATTGTAGGGAGGGCTGGAGGGGTGGAGTGGTGGGGGTACAGGGGCCTGTCCCTGGAGAATACAGGGTGCAGACGTAAGCATTCCCTGGTTTGGTCAGTAGTTAATCGCATGGCACGTTGGTTCGCTGTTGCGGTGACATTAACGTTACAGTGTTCCTACTGGCCAAAAATGACTCCGGAACGAATGTAGTTCTCAGTGGAGCTCCACAGGGGACAGTTCCTACCTGTGTTCCTACCTGTCCCTAAATGTCTTAGACTGCTGTGCCACCTAAGTGCCCTAAATTAAAACTAGTTCATTAATATTTCTTCCTGACCCATCAATTAGACTTGCCAAAACCAACATCATGTATTGCTGTACTGGCACCCAGTTGGTGGAGTGAACTCCCCTGGCTGCCCAAATGGCTATCACATTGGTCACACACCATTTCGGGGACCAACCTCTTCAACTAGTACCTAAGCATGGACTAATATAGCTCTTCCACAGAAAATAAATGCTGTACATGTAAATGATAAACCTAAAGGGGACTGTGGTAGCCTAGTGGATAAGGTACTGGACTATGGACCAGAAGGTCCAGGGTTCAGATCCCACCTCTGCCAAGCTGACACTGTTAGGTCTTTGAGAAAGGCCTTTCACCCACAATTGCTTGGATTGTAAGAATTATTCTGGAATAATTAATGGAATAAAAGACTGTATCAATTGTAAGTCGCTCTGTATAAGGGCGTCTGCTAAATGCTGTAAATGTAAAGGGGGTTCCAGTGGCATTAAGGACCTTTTGCAGACCAAGGCTGTTTTTCATAATAAGTTGAATTAAAGCACAGCAGCAGCACCAACCTAATATGGCCATAGATCCAAATTTGTACTCACATTTCCACATGCATGTATAGTAGAGATCTGGTGTGAGTGACATGATAAAATTGTAACAGTATTTGTATGATATTGTACACATTTAAAATACTGGTTTTGTTACAGAAGGGCCCACAAATACAAAACAAATGCAATCTGGGTGAAATCTGAGTAAAACATAGTCAGCTGTTTGTTACTGTAATTAATTACTTGGTCAGCATTATGAGTACAAACAATACCCACATGCTATCAGAAATGATTTGTATCACTATATCATGTTACAAGTACTGCCTAACCCTAGGTGTTCTTTGACGTGACCATTGTGTTGCTTTGAACTAGTGTATACTTAACAATCAAAGCCTGTCTGATCATGTAAATGAAAGGGTGTCTAGAGCGAGACCGAGCTCTGGAGCTGAGCTGCTGTGTTTGTGTTGTACCCGTGTAGGTAAGGCTGTGTTTCTGGCGAGGGATAAACACCACCTGTCTGACCTGTGCCACCTGATCCGGCACGAGGCTCCCTACCTGTTCCAGGAGTACGTGAAGGAAAGCCACGGACGAGACGTTCGCGTGGTGCTTGTGGGCGGACGAGTGATCGGTTCCATGCTGCGCTGCTCCACTGACGGGCGCATGCAGAGCAACTGTTCTCTTGGTTTGTACCGTCAACCTTCTGTTTCTCGTTCTGATTCTTGAGTAGCACCACTGAGACAAAGAAAGAAACCACCTCAAGTGCATTACAGTTGCATACAGTGAAGAAATACTACAGATGTAGAGTTACGCTAATGCATTTGTAGAGCAGCTGAAAAGTCGTTGTCATTTTGACATGCAAATGCTAATTACACAAAAGGATATTTTTGTATCCTTTGAACTTCCTTGGTAATTTCTTGATAATCCAGAGCCTTAACTTCGGAGCCACTGCCAACAGCTACAAGCCCTGTCAGGTAATGATTTCCCTAGGTTTTTAGAGTGCTGGGTGTGCAGTTTGGATTGTAGGAGCCTATTTATGTGCATGACCTGCTGCTCGAAATAATTCCAGTAGGAAACTGAGCTCTGGTGATTTTGTCTCAAGTGTGCCAAAGTTCAATACAGTGGTACCTCAGTCCTCGACTACCTTGGAACTCACTGAATTCGCTTCTCGGCCCATTTTAACTAGAAAAATTTGGTACTCGGGACACGGCGCACTTGCTTAAACTTGTACGAGTCGAGCCGTGCGACTTGTTTCAGCCGAATCTCGATTGATGATTCACGAGTCATGATTCAGTATACAGTGATTCAAGTTCACAATAGCCCTCAGAGAAAAGATCCCTGCTACTTTCTGCTATTTCTCCTCTGTTTTTCTTTATTTTTACATCTGCAGTACTGTGTTCTTAACGCAAGATCCTAGAGTGACTCCATGACTTTAGTTTCGCTCTTAGATTTATCATCTACGCCGCCCAATGAGGTTGGGTCCCTTTTTGAGTCTTGGTCCTCCTAAGGTTTCTTCCTCATAACACTTAGGGAGTTTTTCCTTTCCACTGTCGCCCTAGGCTTGCTCAATTTGGGATTGAACGTAGATATTAGGAGATGATCTAAACTTGTAAAGTTGCTTTGAGACAATGCTCCATTGTAAAAAGCGCTATATAGATAAATCTGACTTGACTATGCTAGCGCCCGGAGTTTATCAATAGAGTAAGCAAAACACTCTTACTTTTCACTTTCAATCCATTACGCACTAAATGACATGAGATTTTTCAACACTTTATTATAAAATAAGCTCTGTTAATTATTTTGGCCAAATGTAGGTTAATACAAGTGTTTTAAACATTAACATACTTATCACAGTATCCTTTCCATATCTCCACTATTATACAGTATAGACCCCTCTACCTTGTAAAACTCCTCAGTTCATGATGCATTTCACTTGTGATGGATTTGTTGGAACGTAACACGCAAGTTCTCGTAAATCAGGGAGAACTTGTGCAATACAACTCCATTAATGCATATGATGCCTTATACAGTGTGGATTTTCTGGGGGTCTGGAACAGATTAATTTAATTCAACATTATTCCTCATGGGAAAAAATTTTCAGTACTCGACAAGCCTTCTGGAACAACTACACAATAAGAACCTGAGGTACCACTGTTTCCTTTGACCTGTTGCCTCTAACCTCCTTCTACCCATCCACCATCTCTTGATACTGATTTTTAATAGTCACACAACAAAAGCAAAATTCTTGTCTGAAACTCAACTTTTGAAGATGCTGAGCCAAAAACAAAACACGCATTTGTCCGTCATTATATTTTTGGTCTTTTTAAATTGTCAATCTGCTGCTGCCCAAACCGAAGGCGTCTGCCATGACCAGAAACAAAAGCCCTATTCAGACGGGACTAAATTTACATGGGGTTCTGGAGTAATTTTCTCCTTTATTGGAGTTACTCTGTGATTTTATTTCTGGCTAGTTCGGCCATGTTGATGTTTTTTCTCCATTCTCACTTGAGAAGTTACAGGCAGAATTATCTACTGTTTCTCAACAACCTTCTCCATCCTCTAATAATTTTAGACCCAATGCTCATCTGCGTCATTTACAGACAGGCGATGCCTCTCATTGTGGGGCTGCTGCTTTTAGCCATAAATCTTCTATAATGCAAATGCATATGAAGATATGCATCTTAATTGTTGTTTTAACGATATGTGATCTGGAAGTATCAAGTATGTCACCCACTTTGCAAAAAAACCGTCAAAAACACACTGAGTTCATGTATTCACTGTATCACGTTGCCAGGTAGGAGAGATTACTGCACATTGAGTGCATGCAGTGTGCTAGCACCACAAATCAAGCTAGCGTTCTACCTAAAAGCACGACTGAAGGTAAAAATGAGTGTAAAAACTGCACCAGGAGACACAATACAGACACCACCAGCCTCAGTCTGTCGTTGGAGTTGGTTTGGCTTTGGCGAAGACTGATAACGGCAATCTGCAGACTGTCAGAAATCAGTTGCCACTAAAGCTAGCTTGATAACTAACATTATCCGCTCACTAAACACCATGCAGAATATGAAGATTAGGACAAATTTCGCTAGTCAGCTATCCATGGCGGGCTTAAACCAGCCAAGATGCCAGCATAAAAACATACTCAGCAAACCTTAGCAGAATCATTCCGCACAAAAAGGGCTTACGACAAGAAAAGCAACAGATGACGAGTCATAAAGGCTTAAGACATAAAACCCGACACACCTTGGACCCAAGATGTACACTGCCAAAATGTGGTCTAATTATCGTTATCGAGACAATCCAAGAAAATGGAGAATTTATTTATTTATTTATTTATTTATTACTTTTGTCGTCAGTATCACACCCCTAATGCATAACAATTTAAACACTGTGTTTGATCTGGATTTGACTCTAACTGTTGTGCCTGCTTTCTCGGAATGACCTTAATTGCATCCTCTGCTATTTAAACCTCTTGTCTGAAGTGGTCAAATCCACCTGCTTCATTTCTGTCATCTTCTTGCTTGAACATCAATAAACCCTAAGCTTTATTTATTCTCCATCTGTGTTCCTCTCTGCCTTCCGACATCAACATTTGAGTTAAGTCAGGGTTTTTTTGGGTTTATTTTGTCCATTTTTGGTGACAAATTTCAGTGAATCCTTGCTCTTCACACTGTCCAACCACTGACTACAACAATTATTAATACATAAACACTAATTTAGACAAAATACAGTGAGCCCAACTGATACTGAGCCTGTCTCACCATCGTGCTGTCTCTGCAGGTGGAGTGGGCGTGATGTGTCCCCTGAGCGAGCAGGGCAAGCAGCTGGCCGTGCAGGTGTCCAACATCCTGGGCATGGACGTGTGCGGCATCGATCTGCTGCAGATGAAGGACGGCTCGTTCGTGGTGTGCGAGGCCAACGCCAACGTGGGCTTCATTGCCTTCGACCAAGCTTGCGGGATGGACGTGGCGGGGATCGTGGCCGACTACGCCCTCTCGCTGCTGCCCAGCCGCCTCATCCGCAAGATGTCCCTGTTGTCCGTGGTGTCGAGCGCCAGCGAGACCAGCAGCGAACCCGAGGTCTGCATCCCCACCGAGGTGTGCATCGCGCCCGGAGCCTGCCAGCCCGTGCCGGCCTGTGCCAACCCTGAAACGGCCAGCACCATGAGCACCAGTTCCACCTCCAGCGAGAGCGAGACGGAGTTAGCCGAGATAAACCACGCCTCCTCCGTGCCCGACCCCGCCTACAACATCAACTCCCTCCTCGCAAAGGAGATCAAACTATTGACTGAGTGAGCCGAAGAGATGAAGCGACCACCTGTACATGCAAACACACTCACACACATGCGCACACATACACACACACACACACACACACTCTTACAGTACAATACAAATGCAAATTAGCATACATCAGTTCAGTGCGTCCATTCACACTTTGTTTTCATACTAACCAGTGCTGATCTGAGGCTGCTCCCCTGATGTTGCTGTTCCACTAACGATGTCTGTGCGGACGTCCGGCGCGTCGTCGCAATGCACTTGCTTGAAGCGGGCGCTTTTGGTTTAGCCAGAGTGTCCGCCTCAGCAAGTGTAGTGTACTTGAGTGAGCGATTGCCACTAGTTCAGGGTGCAATGTACCGGAGAGTGGTTTTAGATTGGAATTCATAACCGACGATGTATTGCACACATCAAACTAGGCCGAATCAGAAAGGGATCTCTATATAGAACAACACAGGAACACGGTCCGAAAATGAAATGTCCCCATCCTTGCTAAAGGTTCTGCTGGCTTAGCATGATCAAAAGGTGATACCCCTTCATTTAGGTGATTGCATCCTCAAACCTACTCAGCATGTGTATATACAGAGAGAGAGAGAGACTGGGAAAAGCTGTATGTATTCTCTTCTGCTTCCAGAGGAATGGCCCACGTTTGTACAAATCCATTTGTTTTTAGCTTCAGTGACTACATTTGAATAAACTTCTCACACACGAGCACAAAGGTGTCACTCTGCCATATCGCCTGAATCTTAATTCCTGATCTGGAGCTTTTCTTTTAGTGGTAGACCTAGAGTTCAGGTAGATGAAAGGCACTTGGACAGCTCTAGAATTAGTTTCAGGCTGTATGTGTGGTTGCAAAAGCTGATTCCGTTTGAATTGTGGCAGGTTCCCGTGTCCCTTTTTAAGAGCATCTTCTCCCCGAAGCTGATGGCAGTATGGTTAATGAGGCAGCCATTTTAGCAGACGTGCCGTGCTGTGCCCCCATTTTAAGCCCGAGCGTTTCTCAACTGCTCTGATCCAGTCTGGGAGCGGCCGCATCGAGGAGAGAGGAACAAGCGTTTAAATGTACCACAGATTCTCTCATTCACTCACTCACTCGCTCATTCAGCGTATACCTGTACGGACCTGCATGCGCCGCATGCGACATGCCCCGTGTTTGCTTCACCCTTCCTGACTTTTTGTGAGCATCTGAGCAGTAAGCAACAAATAAGACCTGTTCAGAATGCTAGGCCTTGCAGAGCATGACCGGTTGCCAACGTTACATTACAGAGAGCTACCTGTTTGGAATTTGTTTGTATGAAATCAATAATAAACGACTATTAACTCAAAACGGGTTCGGCCCAGTGGTGTACAGACTGCTGCTGTTCGGAAGGAGTTGATAGAGCACTAAGCTACCTTGCCTTTTTCCAGCAGAGTTAGAAGTCCCATACGTTCAGCATCGTGGGGTTCTACTGGAGACACACCGAAATTGTGATCTTTGACCGAAACTGGTTCGTTTCAGGCTTCGAGAGCAAAGGCTTGAACTCGACACGCTCAAAGTGAGAGAAAATGCCTGTCCTGGCGCTCCCCTCAAAGACGCTATTTAAAGACCATAAGTGGCTTTACCCCAGCTCCTTCAAACAACTGGTTTACATAGCGGAGGATGTGATTAAGGGATTGCAGGATAGAGAAGATTTACATTTAGGTCATTTAGCAGACACCCTTAGCCAGAGCGACTTTACAATTGATACAATATTACAATCCAAGCAATTATGGGTTGCTCAGGAGCCCAACTGTGGTTTGGCAGAAGTGGGATTTGATCCAGAACCACTAGGATACCACAGTCCCGATTTCATCCATCCATTGGTGACTGGGATCACCAGCACCACAGGACTGGGTCGGGGTGTATGAGGGAGTGAGAAAGTAATAGAATGGTAATAGAAATTTGAAAGATGTCATACATTAGTCATTTAGCAGACACCCTTACAATCCAAGCAATTGTGGGTTGAGCCTTGCTTAATTACCAACCATTGGGATTTAAACCCTAGATCTTCTGGTCCATGGTCCAGTACCTTAAGCACTAGGCTACCCCAGTCCCCGTGGTACGTTTCCTTTGCTGTCCTGCCCTGGTCAGTGCAGACACTCCGTTTGATCAGCAACCTATCAACAGAGAAGATGTCACATTAGCTCTCCATAAATGTACAGGTATAGATTAGATCACTGTAAATGTCTTGGTGTATGCAAAATGACAACAAACAATTTCAATTTGTGGTTTTTGGCTCAACGGGATCAAAATTTGGTTTCAACCAAGACTTTTGTGGTGCATCACTAAATTCTCCCCATTAGAAATCTAGTACTTTCAGTGGTGTATCCCACCTGGCTGGGCACTGTACAGACACTATTGGCTGTGTCTGAAAGTGGGAAGGTCAGGTGGGATTCGACTCGCCGACTGATCAAGTTGCAAAGATGGCGAGAGGAACAGATTGTCTCCAGACTGTGGACCAGTAATTTTTGTGGCTTTGTTTCCTTGTCTTTTAACCAGGATTCAGACAGTTGTCCACTGGGTAAAATAACTAATTGCATTATTATTCACAGTTAAGGCGTTGGATTACTAACTGGAATGTTGCATGTGCCAAGCTGGGTCCATGAGCAAGACCCCTAACCATCAAATACTCAGCACAGTAATTGACTAACCATTACAAACTCCTCTTCTTGGGTGGAAAGGGTGGGTGTTTTCCCTTTGATGCTTGCCTTATGGGACACTACATTAACGCAGCCCTTCTCTAACTCATATGGACCAACCTCCAGTGCCGGTATCTATTGTTTACATTGTCACAGATTCCTGATCAAGTTGTTTATATTTCAAATGCATTCAAATAGATCAAACGAGGTCGCAAGTTTTTTGCTGTGAACGAGTGAGACGGACCAAACTCAGGGAAGCAGCCTGGATCAGACCCCTCCATGACACATCCATGTCTTCTGCCTATAACTGTGTATTAAATGACCAAGACCCTATGATAAGATGCTTAAGACTGTGCACTTTCCCTTGCTTTTATTCTTTCATATGACAAAACTGGTTTGTGTGCACTTAATGTCGTTTGGGAGAAAAACCAGAGACTGAAGGCGCTTTAGTGGAAGGCTTTAACTAACGCACGCCAAGCCATCCTCCGTGTTGTGATTTGCTGTACCGTGTGGTGTTCATCATCCATCAGCAGAAGGAATGGTAACTAAGCAACCGGACACCCTCGCCCAGTCTTTCTGCCACAGGAACTGATATCAGAAGCTGCAGAGCTACTGTAGCCTTAGTATTGTGTCTCCAAACCTGACTCCAAACACCTCTAATGAAAGGGAGAGGCAAAATAATACAGCATTAGTATTATAGATAGATGGAACTACCTTACTGATTCCCAGGGGGAAATTTTTAGTGTCAGCTTGGCGAAATGGTTAATGATATTATTCTACGTGTACAGACATTAAATCCAGTACTTGACTAACGCAGTGCAAAAACACAAGACGAGGTGCAGACAACATTAAACCTTTGTGTGTGTGGGTTGGTGAGGATGAGGATGGGTGGGATGCAGAGCTCCTGAGCTTATGTGGGTATCCTGTCTATTGTTCATGCTGTGTGACTAGGGTAATGGTCGCATACTGGTAAGAACCATTATGAAACCGGATAATGGCTGCTAGATCAGATCTGCAGTAGTGCTTCCAGGAGCACTTTGGTGGAGAGTCTGTTTCTAAAGGTGTTCTCTGGTTTTGCTACTATCCTCTTCTCTATCACTGCCTTCAGTGTGTCCAGCGTCAGCCCTGTGATGGAGCTGACCTCTTGACTGGTTATTGAGGTGCTTAGGACCCCTACAGTGGCTTCACCTACAGGCCAATGGATTACACAGAACAGCCCCAGTAGCTTACTACACACATCGAAGACCTGAGCATCCTTCGGTAGAAAAGTATGCTCTGGCCTTTTCAGTACAGTGAAACAATATGGTGAGCCCAGTCCAATCCACCCTCTGGTTTAAACCCCCAAGCAAGACTGCACCACCCCGCCCCCCAGGCGTCAGGGGTTCTCTGACATGCATGATCTGCACCACTTTGTCTTGTTGAAGCTAATTTGATATTGTGAAATGGAAGGTGACCAGAAATCCAAACTTGACAGACCTAGGCTGATTAAAAGGTACCAATCTACAGCCCGCCCTACTAATAAAGGGAAACTTGTAGCGTCATTGGCTGTAATGATTTCTAACGGCTGCTAACTTTCAGATGGGTTAAATGTGACAAGACAGTCAGCTCCAAGACTCCAGGCATTGCCCACAATTCATGGTCTCTCCTTTTTTTTTTCTAGTTAAGACATTCCAACTGAATGCCAAAAACCAGCAATGTTATATATAATACTAGGGAAACTATTAGTAATATAACTCTAACATCGATGTTATGTGTACAATAATCTAATAGTAATAAATTAAAACATGTCCAAACCATGAAACATGTGTCAGAAACTTCTTATTTAACACCATTATTTTTACTGAATGATTTAGATTTATATTATACTTAGTCATTATCTGAGCAACTGTGGGTTAAGGGCCTCACTCAAGTATGTGAGTATGTTTAAATGCACTTAATATTCTGATAACTGCAGGAAATCAGATTTTTGTCAGTAATCCGATCAACTAGTATACATGCGCTTGAGTAATCAGAAAATAGCAAACCTCCAGGTTCACATGACTCTAGTAATAATCGGATTTCTACTTTGTAACTAGCCAATATTCTCACAGAAAGATGTGACATAATCATAATTACATACTCAAATTCTTTATTTTCTCAAGCATTTGAATACTGCGTTTAATTCCAGGGTTGCCAGATCACACAGGTTAAAACCCAACCAGGTCTATGTAAACTAATCTCAAAGGTAGCAAAGTCTCCAAGAATAACCGGACCACAGAATAAGTGTTATGTTTAAGTGTTAAGTCATGCACAGACTGAGAAAAGCAATTGAAATTGTAGTATGGGTATATATGCTCTGAGAAATCCGATTAAGGGTGGCTCGGTGAGTAGCCTCACAGCGAGAAGGTCCTTGGTTCATTTGGTTCTGGGTCCTGAGTCTGCATGTCCTCCCATTGTCCACATGGGTTTACTCCGGGTACTCCGGTTTCCTCCCACAGTCCAAATACATGCATTAGGTTAATTGGTGTCTATAGTGCCACTAGTGTGTATGTGTTTGTATGAGTGTGTGTGCCAACAATCGACTGGCACCCTGTCTAAGGTTGTTCCCCTGCCGCCTGGCTGGGCACCGGCTCTCCCACAACCCTGTACAAGATTAAGCCGTCAAGAAAGTGAATGAATGAATGAAATCTGGGGTAAAATCCAGCTCTCTTTATTAGGTTTCTTAATCTGATTTCTAGATCGGAGTGTGCTTTGTACATGACCACTTGAATAATCGGATTATTAAGTGCATGTAAACGTACTCAGTGGCACCTTGGCAGCTGTGGGGTTTGAATGCTGGACCTTCTGATCCATTATTATCCAATACTCCACCACAGACCATTACCCAATTGGTTAATTAATTAAATCTACCATTATTCAAAGAATAGCAGGTGGTGTGACCACATATTCATTAAAAATAGAGATTTTTAAGATATTTACTGGGCAGCATGGTGCCTCAGTCGGTAGCACTGTCACCTCACAGCGAGAAGGTATTGGGGTCGATTCCATATCCGTGAGGGTTTACCCCAGGTACTCAGGTTTCGTCCCACAGTCCAAAGGCATGCTTTAGGTTAATTGATTACGCAAAGGTGGCCCTAGTGTGTGGGTGTCTGTGCCCTACAATGGACTGGCACCCTGTCTAGGATTGTTCCTGCCTGGTGCCCTATGCCGCCGGCTAGGCACCAGCTCTCCCGCGACCCTGTCCAGGATTAATTGGATAAGAAGATGAAGATATTTACTACACAATTTGTGTCAACATTGTTCACACTACATAGGGTAGGTTTCATGCATGTCCATCTACATATAGGATCCCACTTTACTCCTGCTGATCTTGGTCAGGGTCGCAAGAGAGGCTAGGGACTAACATGGAAATTCAATGGGCACAGGCACAGTCTGGATAGGATGCCAGTCCATAACACAGTGTTCTGTAAACACACCAGTCAACCTTCATGTTGCAAGCCCCACCTTGGATTTGAACCAAGGCTCTCAAGAACTTCCATTTCCAGCAACTGGCTCTACTACTAAGCCACTGGAACTGCACCAAATACATAGCGGAGTAAGACAAAATCTAAAAACAAAAATATTTATATTTCCTCGGCTTGTGCCTGCTGATTTTTCTCAGTAGGCACAACCTGAGTAGTTCTCTTTTTCCAAAGAGAAACACTTTGTTCTCTTTGTATGCTTGTATTACTATAATAACAACTTTATTGTCACTTTGGCGAACCAACCAATCAAACACGATATTTTTAATATTTGTGGCAGCTGGCTTTGGCACACCTAAGCTAAGCACACCTAAAGGCCGTTGGCCTTGTCACTGCGCCACAAAGAGGACACTTTAGGGCTCGATACTCTTCTCTCTCGATAAGCCCTCTGGAATGAATTACCGACGAGAACCGAAGTACAACTGTATATAGTCCAGACAGCTGGATCATATGATGTTTGGATTTTAGAATACATGAATACCTAGAAGGAATTAACAGAAAATATGGTCACATAAAGGATTTATCATTATGATTATGATTTATCAGAATTATTAGCGACAATGAACGATGTCTTGTTTGCTGAGTTTCGGGTTCTTATAACTTTTTTAAATTTTATTGTTATTATATAAGGTCTACAGATATTACAAGGTGGGTAGGTGTGTACAATTTGTCACAATTAACCGTGAAGCATCATGGGTATGTATAGGTAGCTAATTAGGAAGCGGGTATAGCTTCTCCCATAGTTGTGGCCCTTCTCCCATTTTGATACATCAAGTATTTTGTAAATACATCAAATATTTAAGTGTATATATGGAAACGTGTGGGAAAAAACCACCCAGTGAACCACCTGGAAGTTAATTATTGTCCTGTATCACTAATCCAGTGGAAACTTGCCAACGGTCACACATTTTCTTAGTTAGCGTGGCATGTGCTTCGTCTTTTACCACTTAACCTTAAGGTTGTGAAATGTCTGTGACACTGTTACTGTCCAACTCACTTTCATTACAGTAGCAGCAGAATCATTACTAACATTCACTCTCACAATCTCTACATACCAGAGAACAAAATGCTAAGTGTTTTCAAGATTTTACCACTTACACCATTGGTGGCTGCAGCTCTGTAGCACCCCATGAAGCACCATGATATATGCTCAATGATAAAAACAACATGTAAATAAAAATAATGTACCCAAATAGAAATGTTGGATTGCTGCAAAACTCCTGCAGTTATGTCTCAGGAAGATTGGTAACTGATTACAGGTGTAGTTTGATTAGACACTGGGTCTTGCCACAAGAAGACATAAAAGTGTTCCCCCGCTCCATTATAGGATGGCTCTCAGAGACTACTTTCGGGTAGTGTACCTCTTGGTGAGAGATTGCTGACTGCTAGACATGCCTCTACAATGCACTCAGACATTGTGCCGAGTTGACAGGCTTTGAGAAGGGGCTCATACTTGGACTGAGAGGAGCAGGGTAGTTGTTTTGATCACCAGACAGACCACCAGTAGAAAGGATAGTTTGATCCACCGGCAAGGACGAGAAGCTCCCACAGTTTCATTGTCCACCATCCACAGGTGGCACCTTCACTATACACCCGTCTCTGCCCGGACCATTTCCATTTAGATGAAGGAAATTTGTTGCCAAGGCACCCATTACATGGGTACTAGAGTTCTAAAGCCTACTTCCGATTGTACAGTTTTCCTTGATAAACTTATTTAGTTCTAATTACACTTACACATAAATTTAAAAACTCCTTCTTGGTGAGTTATTTTTTAGTCAATGAGTGTATAAATGCAGCATAACACAAAAACACCACAATCTATCAGGTGTGTGGGACTTACAGTGGTTACACTAACATGTTCTTACTTTCATCCGATTTAGGACTGGAACTACTTGCGTCATGTTCCTTCATGGATCTCTGTCAGCTAAATAAAAAAAATGCTGACTTTCAAAAAGTCAGCCAGCAAAACTTTGCACAGTATTTACCTTTCTAAACAGAGGAGGAATTGTGAGCCATAAAGTAAACTCTTTTGTTTTGAAACTGTACGATTACGTCAGAAAACAGTACACAGACAGAGATGTGCACATATTTGTATTAAGACTTTTAGTGAGCCTTCCCATATACAAATATTTGTGTTGGGTCAGGGGTGTGTATGGTGTAGTGTTAATACGTCAGTCGCAGTGTTAAACGATGGGTATTTGTTTTGTCTTCAGGTGTGTTTCTGTTTGTTGTATAAGACTTTGAATTGACTCAGCCAAACAGCTCTGTTCACACTGCTGGACAAACTCTGCTGCCTTCCTGCCCAAGTCCAATGCCTGTAAACACACACACACACACACACACACAGACAAGTTTATGTCGCTTTCATTGTGGGAACCTTTCACTGACATAATGATTACTGTAGCTAATTAATGCTACACCTTCATCTACTCATAACTCTGTCCTTAATCTCAGTAACCTAAAGCAAATCTTTGGACTCTTTTGGTTTTCAAAAGAAAGTTACAGTTTTGGTATTAAAAAAAAAAAACATTTGTCCTTGTGGGGATCAGGAAGATGTCCCCAGAATGTAAAAAAATGTCAGAGCTTTCCATCGTTGTTGGAACATTTGGTCCCTACAATGTAATATAAACATGACACAATATTTTGGCTCTTGGTTTTTCAAAGAAAAGTTGCCATTTTGTAAAAAAAAGCAGTTAAAGTGAGGACCAGAGAAACGGTCCACGCACTAGTCAAAATTCCACGTTTTCCTATCATCGCACACAAGGTACAAACACACACACACACACACACACACACACACACACACACACACACACACACACACACACTTTTTGTCTTTCTATTGTATTTCATTGTGGAGACTTTCTTTGTGGGGACCAGCCAAAAGTCCCTAGAAATAAAAAAAAAGTCAGGATATTTATATCCTTTCCATCCAGATACAAAATCAGACATTAAATGTATCATTTAATTCACAAACCATAAATCAGTGACCATATTATATAATCAGCGTATTTGGTATGCAGCTCACCTCATGCTGTGTTTAGCTCTAGTCTAGACAAAGGAGGTCTGCATCCCATTATAACCAGTGACACACATGTGCTTCCTTTATCTCTTTAGCCAATACTGCTAATCCTTACACAAGATCAGGCAATTTACTCTGTTAGGTCAAGAGAGGTTTAGCTTATCACTGAAGTACCACATCTTCTGTAAACTACATATCCATTGTATATAGTATAATATGTTCCTGTATGCCTTGTATTGCTCAACAAACTACTGGAAGAGCTTAGCAACTTCCACTTATATTTTTCTCACTAATTATTTGTGTTAGTTTCCATTTGGCACATACACCATGCTACTCCAGCTAAAGCCTTGTGTTGTGTTTTGGATGCGTAAAGCTGATTAACGCTGGGTCGAGGTCTTACTGGTTCACCAGCAAAACCATCCTAGTTTACTAAGCTGGTAAACTACTGAGGTTTTTCTGGATGTGCTGGTTGATGAACATATCACCAACATCACAAAGCGATTGCAATAATATATCTGTAGTTTATCCCTGACAACAGTGAGATCAAATGTTAAGAAAAACAAGACTTTTACTGTCTCTTAGATTTTCTCCCAAGCAAAAATTCTCACATCTCCCATTGGGAGATCATGATAAAGACACACATTGTGCTCAGACCTGCCAGCATCTTTATTCACATGTTTACTTGCTACTTCTCTCAAAATGAGCTAAAATATTTCTCATCTACACCAGCAGTTCCTGTGACTTAATGTGAATGATGTCGATTTTGGCTCTGTCCACAACAAAGTTCATTCCCCCTACACAGTTTCTTATTTGGAATTGAACAGATGGGGCGGCACCGTGGCTCGGTGGGTAACACTGCCACCTCACACCGAGACGGTCTTGGGTTCAGTCCCCAGGTGGAATGGCCTGGGTCCTTTCTGTGGGGAGTCTGCATGTCCTCCTCATGTCTGCATGGGTTTACTCTGAGTACTCCGGTTTCCTCCCACAGTTAAAAGACATGAGTGTTAATTGGTGTCTCAGCTGGTATGTTTTTCCATTCTGCCACAATTCTTCTGAAGACTTTGCTTGTCTCAGTTGCTTATATTTCTTCATGTGATCCCAGACCAGCTCAATGATGTTGGGATCAGGACTCGGTGGGGGCCATATCATCTACTGTAGGACTAATTCTTCTTTTTGTTGGAGAGAGTTTGGCTATGTGTTTGGGGACATTGTTGTGTTGGAGAATGAATTTGGTACCAATCAGATACCTCCCTGATGGAGCTGCATGATGGACAAAAATGTTTCTGTACTTCTCTCAGTGAGGGGGCCATTGCTTGTGACCAATCACAAACTTTGTTTTCAGAAATACAGCTTCATCGTGCTTCACTGTTGAATGCAGCACTCTCCAGGCCTGACAAACTGCCTTCTGTTAGAGAAGAATTCTCAAATTTTGCCTCAACAGTCCAGAGTGCTTGCTGCCATTGTACTGCACCCCTGTCCTTGTGCGTCTGTGCATAGATGAGTTGCTTGACTTGTTTACAAAAGACCACTTTTGACAAGAATTCTCCAGACTGTAGGCGGGAGAACCAAGGTCCCAATGGTTTTTGTTTGTTCTGAGCTGGACATCTTCTGAATTCAAAGATAAGTAAGACTGATGTACATCAAGTTTTCTGCACTCAGTTTCCATGGTGACCACTGTTTCTTGTCCTCAACTTTGCCTGTTTGTTGTACTTGTGCAAAAGAGCTTGGACAGCAAATCTGGAAACAATAGTCTGCCATGAAATTTCAGCTTGGGACAAACCTTGCTCATGCAGGATAATCACCTTGTATCTGGTTGCTGTACTCACTCATGTCATGATGTAAGATCTTAAGGTTAAACTACAACAACCACAGTTTTGTGCTTTTAGGTTGCATTATTACCTTAATACAGTGCTTTCTGTTTCAGTTAATCAGTTTGGATCACACATATGCACCTAATGTCATTGATCAGTAGCCCCTGAGCTGGTTGTCCACAAAGTCCTGAAGCATTTGTATCTAGAAAGTGCTCTGTATTTCAATGTTACTTTCTTTAACAATAAAGAAAAATCACACTTTAGGATTTCACATTTTGCAAAAGAAATGTTTTTAGATCTAAACTGTGGTTTCCCACTGATGCTTCTAGGAAAGCTAGCTTCTACAGCTAAGGTAAAGAATTAAACTGCGATGTGTTTTGGTATAAACACTACAGTACAACCACAGAATGTAAAATCTTACTTACATAAGTACTGTTTTACAACTCCAAATCAAAAAAACAGATGGGACAGTATGAAAAAACAGCAGTGCTTGTTACATTTACTTTGACTTTTATTTCATTACAGGCAGATTTTTCATGATTAGTCATGTTTTACTTCTTTTGTTGACATTCATCCATTCCTGCATTTCAGGCATGCAACACATTCCAAAAAAACAAAACAAAAAAAACTACGCTAAACGCTAAACGGACGGTAAAGAATTCACCACTTTGTTATGTTGCCATTCCACTTACAAGACATTAAAAGACATATTGCAGTGAAGTGTTTGAGATGTTATTATATATTATATTTCTGCATACACATCTTAAAGCTTGCAACACTGCTGGGTCGTCATTGCATTTTTCATTTCAAAATTGTAGACACATTCTTTATTGGGGATGGGTCAGAACTGCAGGCAGGCCAGTCCAATACCTGTACCCTCATGGTCATGGTATGCATTGTCATACCATGACAGAGCCTGGCTTTTGGACCTGCTGCTGATAAAAGTCTGGATGGTCCTTTGTGTCTTTGGTCTGGACCACACAGTGTCCATTTCTTCTAAAAAAAGGTCTGGAATACTGATTCGTCTGACAACAATACACATTTCCACTGTGTGATGGTCCATCGCAGTTATCTCAGACCCTAGAGAAGTCGACGCTGCTTCTGGACACGGTTAACATAAGGCTTCTTTTTTTCACAGTAAGGTTTTAAGTGGCAGTTGTGAATATAACTCCGTATTATAGTCCTTGACAAAGGTTTGCAAAAGTAATCCCTTGCCCATGTAGTTAAATCAGCTATTGATGAATGATGGTTCTTGATGTAGTGCTGCCTGAGGGATCAAAGATCACAAGTGTTCAGTTTAGGTTTGCAGCCTCTGCCCATCTTTACTCCTCAAAGGCGTCCGTGATTACTGCTTTTGTACCAAATCATGATTATAATCATCTGTTGACACTACCTGTTTGAAATCACATCAGTATTTAGTTTTTTTACCTCACTACAAGCCCTAAATTGCCCCCATATCAACTTTTTCTGCAATGTGTTGCCTGAAATGAAGCTACCTGGAAAAAAACATAAATTCTTGGGTTCATGCTGTCTGCAATTTAATAAAAGTCAAAGTACATGTAAGACACACTGCATTTTTTAATTTACTTTTTATAAAATTTTCTGATTTGGGATTGTATACAATCTAAAACGTATGTGGCTGTAGTTTAAGCAAAGTAATTTCATACTCAATCCCAAAGCTGTACAATGGTCATTTTCTGCTAAATCCATAGACCTGAACACTAATAAACTAGAGTCATAAATGGTCTTAAAGGAAAAGGGTGCAGAAATGGCTTGAGGCTTAGGGGATTACTGCTAATAAAGAATCTCCAAATGAGCACATGTTGGCTGGGGGCCAGCTTCTCCAGGTTAGCTAAACAAAATGTGTGTACATACTGTGGGATCGTAAGGGCGTTCACTGTAAAAGTATTAGAGGTGCTTGAAACATGGCAGACAGCCCACCTTTTTGTGGTCATCGCAGAGGAACCACAGCATGGCGAGAGAGTGAGACAGCAACGTGCTCTGATCAAGGAAGTAAGCCAGTGAAGGGCTGCGAGCAGGATGACTCTTCAACCCCTGGTGCTGAGCCTCCAACATCTCACTCAACATCTGATCTGCCTCCGCACATTGCACCTCGTCTAAAATCACAGGCACACTTTATTACACATGAAGAGGTGTAAAATGCGAGGTGACTGTGGATAGCAGCGAAATGAAGCTGGCCACACAGACGCTATGAGGTCAGGAGGTAAGTATATATAACGTGATCCGAGTTAAACTGTTTCCTGCTCTGGGTTCAGTGTGTGTTGGTTCAGGATCAGCTGATGCAGAATCAGCAACTCGATGTGGACAGTGGGAGTGACTGATCTGAGCACAACCAGAAAACACACTGACTTCAGCACAGCCAGTCACGGCACAGCATGACGCTGCTGATGAGTTTAACAGGCTTGCAGACAGAGGGAGACAGAATTGGGGCAGGAAAACATACGTGTCCTGCATTAAGCTGTGTCTGGCTTGGTTTTACTGTGTGCGTGGTACAGCAACGCAGCTTGTGCTTGGGGATAAAGCGTCGTGACATGCTAAATATATTTCAGTGACCTTATTCTGTCACCTCGCTACACCAGCAAATACACACGTACGTTTGAGTGAGACCACTGCAATGTTGGATACAAAGTAACTGGAAAATGGATATGGGGACTCAGGCTTCATAAATATGATTTAGATTGAGGTTAGGATTTGGAATATTGGAACACTTCATGATGCTAGTTTTTGAATGCTAAAACAGAGAGCAGAGACACTATTTCTTCTGCAGTTAGGAAGAATAAATAAATAAGCAAACTAAATGTTCAATTCTGCAAATTGGACAGACACACACACACTATATGGACAAAAGTATTTGGACATCTACACATTACACCTACATGTAATGACATCTGATTCTAAGTCCACAGGGATTAATATGGAGTTGCAGCCCCCCCTCCTTTGCAGCTATAACAGCTTCCACTCTTCTGGGAAGGCCTTCTACAATATTTTGGACTATGTCTGTGGGAATTTTTGGCCATTCATCCAGATGAGCAGTTATGAGGTCAGACACTGATATTGGATGAGAGGGTCTTGCTCACAATCTCTGTTCTAGAAAAGGGTCTTATCACAAAGTTGGAAGCATGCAACTGTCCAAAATACACTGCCCAGCCAAAAAAGGTCACCACCTGGATTCAACTACGCAAATAGTTAAATAGTTAAAAAATAGAGCCTCCCATTGGATAATTGCTGCATTGGTGATTATGTTTCAGCTGGCAACAACTTATTTAACCCTAACTGTTGCAGTGAGTAGCTTCTCATTTCTTAAACAACCATATCGAAAGACACATCCTGTGGTCGTGGAAAAAATGTTCATCTAGGGTCAAATAGTGATTCAGGGAGCATGAGACATCATTTTCACACATGGATTCTCCACCACAGAGTCCAGACCTGAACCCCATTGAGAATCTTTGGGAAGTGCTGGAGAAGACTTTGCGCAGTGCTCCAAATCGCCCAATACAAGATCTTGGGGACTCCGGACAGAAATAAATGTTGTGACATTGCAGAAGCAGTTCTGTCCAGAGTTGCATTAATTTATCCTGAAGATCTTGTATTGATGATGGGAGACTTGGAGCACTGTGCAAAGTCTTCTCCAGCACATCCCAAAGAGTCTCAATGGGGTTCAGGTCTGGACTCTGTGGTGGCTACGCCATGTGTGAAAATGATGGCTCGTGCTCCCTGAAATACTCTTTCACAATTTGACCCTTCTGAAACAGATGAACATCTTTTCCATGACCACAGGATCTGTGTTTCAATATGGTTGTTTAACAAATGAGAAGCTACTCACTGCATCAGTTAGGGTTAAATAATTTAACACAAATCACCAATTTATGCTGAAACAAACACAAATGCAGTAATTATCCGATGGGAGGCTCTTTTTTAACTATTTAACTATTTGCTTAATTAAATCTAGGTGGCGACCTTTTTTTGGGCCGGGCAGTGTATATAGTGGGGCAAAAAAGCATTTAGTCAGCCACTGATTGTGCAAGTTCTCTTACTCAGAAAGATGAGAGAGGTCTGTAATTTTCATCATAGGTACACTTCAACTATGAGAGACAAAATGAGAAAGAAAATCCAGGAAATCACATTGGAGGATTTTTAAAGAATTTAATTGTAAATTAGGGTGGAAAATAAGTATTTGGTCAATAACAAAAGTTCAGCTCAATAATTTACAATTAAATTCAACATAACCTTTGTTGGCAATGACAGAGGTCAAATGTTTCCTGTAAGTCTTCACCAGGTTTTGGGGCTGTCACTGGGCAACACGGACTTTCAACTCCCTCCACAAATTTTCTATGGGCTTGAGGTCTGGAGACTGGCTAGGCCACTCCAGGACCTCAGAATACTTTTTACGGAGCCACTCCTTCATTACCCAAGCATTGTGTTTGGGATCATTGTCATGCTGGAAGACCAAGCCACGTTCCATCTTCAATGCTCTCACTGATGGAAGGAGGTTTTGGCTTAAAATCTCACAATACATGGCCCCGTTCATTCTTCCCTTAACACGGATCAGTCGTCCTGTCCCCTCTGCAGAAAAACAGCCCCAAAGCATGATGTTTCCACCCCCATGCTTCACAGTAGGTATGGTGTTCTTGGGATGCAACTCAGCATTCTTCTTCCTCCAAACACAACGAGTTGAGTTTTTTTACCAAAAAGTTCTATTTTGGTTTCATCTGACCACATGATATTCTCCCAATCCTCTTCTGGATCATCCATATGCTCTCTGGCAAACTTCAGATGGGCCTGGACATGTACTGGCTTAAGCAGGGGGACACGTCTGGCACTGCAGGATCTGAGTCCCTCTCGGCGTAGTGTGTTACTGATGGTAGGCTTGTTACTTTGGTCCCAGCTCTCTGCAGGTCATTCATCAGATCCTTTGTGTAGTTCTGGGATTTTTTCTCACTGTTCTCATGATCATTTTGACTCCACGGGATGAGATCTTGCGTGGAGCCCCATATCAAGGGAGATTATCAATGGTCTTGTATGTCTTCCATTTTCTTACAATTCTTACAACCCTAACGTGCTTGCTTATTGTAGATTCACTCTTCCCAGCCTGCTGCAGGTCTACAATTTTCTTCATGGTGTCCTTCGACAGCTCTTTGGTCTTGGCCATGGTTGAGTCTTTTATACAGATAACCAGGTCAAACAGGTGCCATTAATACAGGTAACGAGTGGAGGACAGAAGAGCTTCTTAAAGCTCTAAAGTTACTGGTCTGTGAGAGACAGCAACCTTGCTTGTTTGTGGGTGACCAAATACTTATTTTCCACCATGATTTACAATTAAATTCTTTAAAAGTCCTACAATGTGATTTCCTGGATTTCTTTTCTCATTTTGTCTCTCATAGTTGAAGTGTACCTATGATGAAATTACAGACCTCTCTCATCTTTCTAAGTAGGAGAACTTGCACAATCAGTGGCTGACTAAATACTTTTTTGCCCCACTGTATTGGTATGCTGAAGCATTAATATTCCCTTCACTGGAACTAAGGTGCCTAGGCCAATCCCAGGAAAAAAAACCATAACATTGTCCCTCCCCACTAAAATTTACTGCTGGCCCAAAGCAATCCGGCTGGTAATGTTCTCCTGGGATTTACCAAATCCAGACTCGTCCATCAGACTTCCAGATAGAGAAGCGTTATTAGTCACTTCACAGAACATGTTTTGACTGCTCCAGAGTTCAGTGGAGGCATGCTTTACACCACTCCATTGACGCTTGGCATTGTGCTTGGTGATGTAAGGCTTGCATGGAGCTGCTCTGTCACGGAAACTCATGCCATAAAGCTCTGCCATGATCACTTGTTAATGCCAGAAGAGGTGTGGACTAGGAGTGGGTATTGGAAAGGACTTTACAATATGCATCATGATACATGTCTCATGATATGATTATATCACGATACAATGCGATATGATACATATTGCGATATATTGCAATATTCCACATGGTTCACTGACAATGTAAAAGCAGCTGAAATACAAGTTACGGTCTACAATCTGAGAAGTCTTAATGCATCATATCACACTGATAATTCAGCGGACAAACTGAGTCAAAACATTGTACTGCAACATAGCTTGCAGGACATAGTTAGCAGAGATTGTAGTTTAAACTCCATTTAAAATGTTTTTTTTTTCTTCCTTCAAAAAAAATCTTTATTTTGAGCTGAAAATCGGTGTAGTATATTGCAAAAATAAATATTACAATATATATGCTGCATCGATTTTTTTAGCACAGCCCTAGTTTGGACCTCTGCAGTTATTGAGTGACCAAAGCTTGTGACTTTTATGCACTATATGTGATCTTGCTCTGTAACTACGGTACATGTGGTCTGTCACTTTCGTGGCTGAATTGCTGTGGTTGCTAAACTTCCACTTTTCAATAATACCACATACAGCTGATCGCAGAATATCTAGGTGGGAAGAAATATCACAAACTGACTTGTTGCATCAGCATCATTCTATTACAGTACCACACTCGAATTCAGTGAGCTCTTCGGTGACCTAATCCTAGGTGGCTAGGAGCTTGATTTTATACATTTGTGGCAATAGGTCTGAATGTAACAACAGTATTCAACAATTAAGAGGTGTGTCCCAATACTTTTGTCCATATAACATATATTGGAGGTGTCAAACTGAATATTTTGATACTAATCATTATTGTTGAAGCACATAGTTTGTACCATTGGTTACACAACTTCCTCACAACAACGGAACTCTGTACTAATGCACCACGTGTTTAAACAGCTAAAACTGTTAGACCTGCCAGTTACTATGCCAAGTCAAGTCAGATTTATTTATAGTGCTTTTTACAATGGAGCATTGTCTCAAAGCAGCTTTACAATTTTAGATTATCTTCTAATACCCAAAGTCAATCCCAAATTGAGCAAGCCTAGGGCGACAGTGGAAAGGAAAAACTCCATAAACGTTATAAGGAAGAAACCTTGGGAGGATCAAGACTCAAAAAGAGATCCATCCTCCTTGGTTGGAATATGTGGTCTTCATGTCTACTTCCATCTACTACTAACTACTCGTAGGTAGTAGTAGACACTACAGTATGTGAACTTTTGAGGTAAGTTTGATATACTCAGTAAACTGGCAGTGATTACGAGCCGAGGAAAACACAAGATGGAGGCACAGGTCAGTATGCTGTTCAAAAACACAACACTATTGAAATTAAAAACAAAACATGCATGATAACCTGCTGTTGTCACTGACAAGCAAGTAATACCACACACCTTGCATAGCACCACACTACAATTTGTCAGTTAAAAGCTCTGGTCATTAGGCATGACTCCACTCAAATCGTGCGGAATCACGTGCGCACTGATACACACAAGGTGGGCCCACCATAAACATATGCTCAGGGTTGAAGCACCCCTGTAGTATCATGACAGTGGACAAACAGTGAAAAAAGGTGAACCAAATTAAGGAGAAGAATATACAATACATTGAAATTCATATGAAATGTCAAAAATGAGGAAGGGATCATGAGAAATACATAGGTGTTTACTTTACTTTATATTGTACAACAGCAAAATTCATTGCGCCAACCCACTAAACACCACTGTGCGACTTAACAACATGACAATAACAACATAGTGAGTAGGTATTTGCACAGTACCTGCCCCTACCCATGTAGCGAAATGAAACGTGGTGGCTCCAAAGACAGTGAGAACAAAGTATTACTGGCTATGGGGTTAGTTGAGTATTGTGCAAATAACGTAAAGCAAGCATAAAAAAAGAGAGGAAAGCAAATGTAAGCATGCAAAATTCACCTATGTGCAACAGATATGTATGTGTACTGTATGAGTATGCATGTACAGTACTGTGCAAATTAATTACACCACCATTCGATTAGATATACCATTGTTTTAGCAAAGGTATAATGATATTTAGTGTTACCTCCCCTATACTTGAGCAATAGCAGCATATGGCAGCATCATCGGGATGCCAGGTTGTTTTTTTGTAAGGGTATCAGCCAAGAAACCACTTTTTTAGAAGAGGAAAAGGTGAAACAACTAAGATATTCTGAGGCTCACAAAGATTGGAATGAAGATAAGTGGAAAAGAGTATTATGGAGTGCTGAATCCAAGTTTGAAATTTTGGGCTCTGACAGTCAACAGTATGTCATTTATGGTCATTATATTATTGCTAAAACAACAAATCTAAGAGTGACCTGAGACTTTTGCACAATACTGTATAAGGCATTACAAAAAGTGTCCGGTGTGTGCAAATGAGCGTATATGAGGCATGTGCTGACTATGGTAAGGTTCAGGAGTTCAGTGTTCTCATTGACTGTATGACGAAGCTCCTCCTTAGTTCTGGCTAAGTGATTTGGAAGCTCTTCCCAGATGGCTGTTACTGGAAAAGTCTATTGTTTGGGTGAGTGGGGTCCCTGGAGATCTTTCCTGCTCTAGATTGCCACCGCCTGGTAGAGATGTGTTACAGGCTGGGCAGTGTCAACCTGGTGATCCATCACACCACACCTCAATCTGCAGGGTCCTCATGCCACATGTTATCATAACAGGCGGTGATGCTTCCAGAGAAAATGCCCTCTATTGTGGTGGTGTAAAAGGCTGTGAATAGAGCTGGGCAAATGTGGACAAACTGTCTGAGTGGTAGAGATCCTGTTTTGCTTTCCTTGTAGCAGTAGCACATAGTGACCATGACACTGACGTCTACTTGAAGCTGCTGACTCTGTCCACTGTAGACTGACCGATCTTGAGGGCTGTGTATATTTACCATTTACAGCATTTAGCAGACACCCTTATCCAGTGCCACTTACAACTGCTACAACCCTCTAATCCAAGCAATTGTGGGTTAAGGTCCTTGCTTCCAACAGTGGCAGCTTGGTAGAGGTGTGATTTGAGCCCTGGACCTTCTAGTTCATAGTCCAGTACCTTAGGCCACCACAGTCCTGTGTATGTTCCCTGATGCTCCCTACTGAAGTCCACAACAAGTTTCTTAGTCTTGCTGATATTTAGGAACAGCTGTCTAGTTCACACATCTGGGAAAACCTTTCCACTTATAGGCCATTTAGGCCCTTTCATCATAACTGGTTATCAAAACTATTATGATGGGTTTGACCTGAACTCAATGGTGTTGGATCTGTGCAAAGCCACACATGCATTTATAGGGAGTACTACTAAGTGGCCAAAACACAGCCTTGGGGAGCTCCAGTAATCCTAGTGATCATCCAGATAAAAAGCCCTGCACCCAGCAGCAGAGGAATGAGTACAGGCCTTGTTCACTTAGCTTGTACTACAGCCTGAGGGGCCACTGTGGTTTTGAAGGCTGCGCTATAGTCAATGAATTGAAGTCAATGAGTTCACCTTTTCCCAGTCAAAATAGGATACGTTATGACGAGTATCTTCAGTGGCACTAGTTGTCCAGTAGGAATACTGGAGAGGTTCCAAGTGACTGGGGAGAGAGGTGCTGATGTAGTCTTTGACAAGTTTCTTGAAGCACTTGATCACCATGGAAATAAGGGATATATCAATACAATCATAATAGAATGTTGGTAATGGTGATTAGGGGACCAATTCATCCACACTCCACAAGTATTACTGCTTTATACAGTCAAGCAGCAAAAATGCAGTTCACATTGTTAAAATATTATCACGTTAATGTGTTATTTTGACACTTCTCTAATACTTGCATGTTCATTTACTTATATTTCATACTGTGCTGTGCAAAAGTATATTTTTCCATTTCTATTCTGCTAATTCTTTATTTAAGTCTTAGTAGTCACTGCACTATTTCTCTACATACTTTGTTAGTCCCCTTTCGCTTGTGTCTAATGGTCAGGACCCCCACAGGATCACCACAGATCAGGTCCTATTTGGGTGCTGGATCATTCTCAGCACTACAGCAACACTGACACTGTGTTAGTGTGTGTTGCACTGATACAAGTGAATCAGACACAGCAGTGCTGCTGGAGCTTTAAACCACCTCAGTGTCACTGCTGGACTGAAAATAGACCACCACCCAAAAATGTTTAGCCACCAGAACCCTGTAGGCAGCATCCTGTGGGCACTGGTGAAGGATTAGAGGATGAACACATTATCACAGATGAGCTGCGGTCTCTAACTTTACATTTACAAGGTGAAGCAATAATAATGTCTCTAATAAAGTGGACAGTTAGTGAACGGCGTTTTAAAACTCCAGCAGCACTGCTGTGTCTGAACTCATCACCATGTCAGTGTCACTGCAGTGCTGAGAATGATCCACCACCCAAGTAGAACCTGATCTGTGGGGGTCCTGACCATTAGAGAACAGAGTAGAGGGGACTAACAAAATATTTAGAGAAACAGATGGACTACAGTCTGTAATTGTAGAACAACAAAGTGCAAATTTAGAAAAAGAATAATCAGTATATATACTGAAAAATATAGAATACCTAAGACTTTTGCCCAGTACTGTATATGCTACCTTCTCTTGAAAGGGTCTGACTTAATTATTTAATTAGGCACAAAGCCAAGGCAGTAAAAACGTGCAATTCCATTGACTTACCAGCAGATGTCACCCGACCAATAATGGTCTACATAAATGCCAGGCACCATCTGTTGGTAATGTAGTGAAACTGTATATCCTTCATAATAATCTGCACGATTCTGCACCACACTCTTCCGTAATAGACATCAGGTTGCGGTAGAACATCACCATTTAAAACTCCATGATTTAAACTGCATAAAAATGCTCTACTGACTACTTGCGTATTAATTAGGCCCTTGATCCTCACACATGAAATGTTTTCATACCGTGAGTGCGTTGTAATGATAAGCAAAATGTGGACACAGTAGTTTAACAATCCTGATGCTATATATATTCACGACCAAAGCACCCATCACTATCCCTTGGGTGAAAGCTATCTGCAACCACTGGCCTGGCTTGATTCAGATTCAGATAGGTCAAGCATCTGAAGAACAATCACCCACACACTTCACACATACTGCCTGTGTGGGTGATCAGCTCACTTCTGATCATCACATTCTCAAATTAGCACAATGATGCTCACCAAATCTGCTCTCTGTGATCATCCAATTAGATATGGCTTTGACAGAATGGAAAAGAACAGACAGTGAGAGATTAACTCTCGTAATGGTACTCACTGTTATACGTTGCTGCTCACTGATGCAGTGTTGCTTTTGATTGATTACGGTTAGAACAGAGGGAAGAACAACAGACAGGCAGGCAAACAGACAGACGGCTTTTCCCAATCCACATTCAAAAACAAGAACTGCCCCACACAGGAACCGGTAGAACAATGCATTCTAGCTCATTTTCCACCAATGGGATCTGACCCTGACCCGAGACGGTGTCTTTGTGGAGTTTGCAAATTCTCCCCATGTCTGTGTGGGTTTTCTCTGGGTACTCTGGTATCCTGTCCCATTGCAAAGACTTGCATTTAGCCAATTTAAAGGTCAACTGGTCTTTCTAAAGTGTCCTTGTGTGTGTGTGTTCATGTATTTCTGTACTTGTGAGGACCAAATATCCTCACCAGGAATACCTGGAAATTTTGAGTTGTGTAATTTCACTCCTTTAACTGCTTTTTACAAAAAAACAAAAACAACTGAACAACTGTTATTTGAGAACTCAAAAGAGCCAAAAGATTTGCTTTACATTACTGAGGTCAAGATTAGACTTGTTTGTTTATTTAGTCTACTGAAAGCAGCTCTTCAGCATCAAAGGCCATTCAACAACAGACACAAGGTTACATCAACACTCAAGGTTCTATAGAAACTAGTCATATACAGTGGTGCTTGATGAACCCTTTAGAATGTTCTATATTTTTGCATAAATATGACCTAAAACACGTGAACCTCTAGGATTAGCAGTTAATTTGAAGGTGAAATTAGTCGGGTGTTTTCAATCAATGGGATGACAATCAGGTGTGAGTGGGCACCCTGTTTTATTTAAAGAACAGAGATCTAGCAAAGTCTGCTCTTCACAGAAGTCTGATCTTCTTTGGAAGTGTATCATGGCACTAACAAAAGGGAATCAGGCTGGAAAAGGTTACAAAACCATCTCTAAAGACTATGGACTCCACCAATCCACAGTCAGACAAATTGTGAACAAATGGAGGAAATTCAACCCCCCCACCCCCAGGAGTGGTCGACCAACAAAGATCACTCCAAGAGCAAGGCGTGAAATAGTTGGCGAGGTCACAAAGGACCCCAGGGTGACTTCTAAGCAACTGAAGGCCTCTCTCACATTGGCTATTGTTATGTTCATGAGTCCACCATCAGAAGAACAATTAACAAAAAATGGTGTGCATGGCAGGGTTGCAACCACTGCTCTCCAAAAAGAACATTGCTGCTCATCTGCAGTTTGCTAAAGATCACGTGGACAAGCCAGAAGGCTATTGGAAGAATGTTTTATGGACGGATGAGACCAAAATAGAACTTTTTGGTTTAAAAGCGTTATGTTTGGAGAAAGGAAAACACAGCATTCCAGCATAAGAACCTTATCCCATCTGTGAAACATGGTGGTGGTAGTATCATGGTTTGGGCCTGTTTTGCTGCATCTGGGCCAGGACGGCTTGCCATCATTGATGGAACAATGAATTCTGAATTATATCAGACAATTCTAAAGGAAAATGTCAGGACATCTGTCCATGAACTGAATCACAAGAGAAGGTGGGTCATGCAGCAAGACAACGACCCTAAGCACACAAGTCGTTCTACCAAAGACTGGTTAAAAAAAGAAAAAGTTAATGTTTTGGAATGGCCAAGTCAAAGTCCTGACCTTAATCCAATGGAAATGTTGTGGAAGGACCTGAAGCGAGCAGTTAATATGAGGAAACCCACCAACATCCCAGAGCTGAAGCTGTTCTGTACGGAGGAATGGGCTAAAATTCCTCCAAGCCGGTGTGCAGGACTGATCAACAGTTACAGGAAACGTTTAGTTGCAGTTATTGCTGCACAGGGGGGTCACACCAGATACTGAGAGCAAAGGTTCACATACTTTTGCCACTCACTAATATGTTATATTGGATCATTTTCCTCAATAAATAAATGATCAAATATAATATTTTTTGTCTCTTTATCTGGGTTCTCTTTATCTACTTTTAGGACTTGTGTGAAAATCTGATGATGTTTTAGGTCATTTTCTGCAGAAATATAGAACATTCTAAAGGGTTCACAAACTTTCAAAAAACCGGAGTACCTGGAGTAAACCCATGCAGACATGGGCAGGACATGCAGACTCCACACACAAAGGACTTGCTGTGAGGCGAAAGTGCTAGGTGAGGGTTAGGTGTAGCATTAGATATCTACAGTAATCATTATGTCAATGGAATGTCCTCACAAGTATAGAAATACAAAACTGTCTGTGTGTGTGGCTGGGTGCATATCCCCTGCAATGGACTGACACCCTGTCTACGGCTCCCCTCAACCCTGAATAGGATTTGGCGAGTATGACAATTAATAAATGGATCAATGTCTCTGTGAGGTCAGTTAAACTGGAACCCAACTAATGTTTACTCTTGTTTACTCAGTGCCTGGCACATGGTTTGACGCATAATGTCATCAATGAATCAAGTTTTAGCCACACCCCTCTTAGAATTAGGGTGTGTTCACATTCACAAAGAATTTATGTGCGTCAGTTGTTTGTTACAGGCAATTTTAAGGCCAGAGATCCTTTCCACACATCATTAAAAACATGTCACGACACAAAAGTAGGTGTAACTTGTTACATTTAGTACCTTAGATCTGGGAGGCAAATGGAGATGCTCATAATAAACTGACTTTTGCATTGTCAATATAAACATATAAACTTCATGATGTTCAAATGAATAACAAATACACAAAACGTACACAAATAATGCTGGGTGAATCATTTTCATGGAATGACCAAGAACTATTGCTGGGCGGCTTATGCAGTATATGGTCTTTCATTTCCTTCAAATACAGCCATACCATAGCACAGCAAAAACATCAGCTGTAAATTATTGTTATATAATATTTTTCGCCACTAGATTCCAGATAGCATAACATACACCACAGCCTACCCTAGCCTAGCATAACTTTCTTACCAGCTGACAAATGATAGAACAGAAAGCAGAGACAGAGGATAAAGAAAGACTGGATATTGTGCCCAACACAGGAGCTGTGTTTGCAGTGTGGAAGTGTCTTGGTTTAAAATTGGCTATATAACAAAGGTTGATGAGCCGCTGTTAGTAACTCTAGTAACTCACTCCGTCACCTCAACAGAAAATGTGTTGGAATAAAAAGAGTGTATGAGATTATGGCCAACGGATTCAATGGCATTAACAACATTTAAGGTGGACTGGAAAATGTGAATATGAAGCCAACTTTACATGCTATTAACAAGTAGCACAATTAACAAGTAGCACCAGTGAAACTGATGGACAAAAATGGGTTCAGCAATGATTAAAGCACTGGATTTGAGACATGTCTTAACGGGGCGAAAAAAGGCACATCTTTTTTTTAGGTTCTGCTTTGAATAAGTCGCAGTTTACACAATAAAAACTGTTTACATTCTGCAGTTGTTTCCAATATTCCATGTGATCCAACTACGTATAATTCTCACTAAAAACCAATGGTACCCATGTGTTTCTCACAGATGCCAGTGAATGCAGCCTTATGTGTCGGTCTTTGGATTTAAAAATATAGAACCTTTATTTTTGTACTGGTGCCTGACAAGAAAAAACTGTAGTTCCAATCCAAAATTCAGGTATTTGATGTAGTGGTAAAAGTCCTAAGCAAATCATCATTCTCACCGATACACTGCTCTTCATGTTTTCCATTCTGACTGTGATTCTCCATCAGCTTACAGAGGTAAGAATGCCAGGTACTGGCAACCTGTGTGCAAGACACATACGGATATGAGACACAGGGAAACATGATAAATAGATAAGTATATGTTTTTGTACCTGTGAATAAAGGGATCTGGCCACATCCAGCTTCTCTTGCTTCATGAACACATTTGCCATCAAGAAATATCCCACTGCTGTGACAACACTGTCCAAGCCAAACTCCTCACTGGCATAGTACACCTACACACAAGCATGCAAAACTATACTCAAAGTCTCTGTTTGCTCACTACTGTAGTGATAAACACACATTTGATGCTACACAGCACAGGCGCACAGATGGAGGCTAACATCGTTTGCAAAGTGCAGCAGGGCAGCGGGGTAATTTCCAGTGGCTGTGTGCAGACGGCCCATAGTCCTGTGTAGCTGATGAAGAACTTTCCCATTGCAGCTCGGCGTCTTTATCACCGTCCACTTGGCCTGGGAGACACAGCATTCAGCCTCAGACAGACAGCCTAATCCTGAAAATTAAAAACAGGTCAAGAATTTGTTATGGTTATGTTTTGACCTCGACAGGAGTTAAAGCACTTTGACTATATTAAATAGTTCATAGTTTCATAGTTATATGGGGGCATAGTTATATGGGGGCAGCCCTGGTCTGGTCACCTGACTACCACAGATCCAGCCCCCACCCCGAGGAGCACAGACTGAACACATCCCTGGATATTCCAGTGCATACAAGCTGAGACTGGAAACTGTGCGGAGCACAACCTGACATTATGGTTTCAGTTCGTATTATGGGTGCCAGGAAATCATATGCCCGGACCTTTGGGTGTGGGAAACCCGCAATGCAGTACTGTAACCTACAGACCCCTGTTTATAATAGTTGCCAAAATACCTTTATTACGTAGGTAAGAGGTGTCTGATTGACAGAATGCGAAGATCCTAGCGGGCATTTGTGTTTGGTTTGTGGTTCTGCCTTGCTTTGTATTGTGTCTCGCTGGCAGATCTGTCAGCTGGGTTTTCCACATGGTGTGATTAACAGTAAAGAAGTGCACCTGCACGCCAGGGGATAAAAGCCTCTCTCATCCTTTAATTGTAGTACTCCAACTTTTTTGCTTCTCTTTTGAGGAAGGTTTTCCTCAAATGCCAAGCGTCTGACTGGTCCTGCTCATTTTTAATATAATTACAAAATAACAACTTAAATTATACCCTATACACCTCCTCAACCTCCTTCATTACAGTCGTTTGGGCTGGAGGCGACTTCGAAACACACATGAAATCTTCATCTACATCTAGGTATTTAGCAAACACCCTTATCCAGAGCAGCTTGCAACTGAATCTTAGCAATTACAACTGCTACAATCCAAGCAATTGTGGGTT
The DNA here is from genome assembly GCA_025084515.1 of Ancistrus triradiatus. Classification (NCBI taxonomy): domain Eukaryota; kingdom Metazoa; phylum Chordata; class Actinopteri; order Siluriformes; family Loricariidae; genus Ancistrus; species Ancistrus triradiatus. The sequence goes on along the minus strand of JAJAGP010000635.1, from coordinate 71,805 downwards.
AAGGGCCTTGCTAAAGGACCTAACAATGGCAGCTTGACAGAGGTGGGATTTGAACCCTGGGCCTTCTGGTCCATAGGCCAGTACCTTATCCTTAACCTCATCTCGCCAGACGTGAGATATGAACCAGAAATGGTCCAGCACTGCAAACACCGTTTTGATGTTTCAAGCAGTCAAATTGAAAATAAAAAACAATATCAACTTGGTCCAAATACTGTTCATTTCTCTTTTTTTCACAATTTATGTCTAGTCTAGGTCTTGAGGACTCCAGCACCCATCTCCAGAGATAATGCCTTGGGCGACATTTACATTTCCAGCATTTAGCAGACGCCCTCATCCAGAGCGACTTACAGAAGTGCTTTGTATTCTTCTTAGTAGACAAAAACCCCATCTTAGTACAAATATGTACAAAGGATCTGATGTGGGTAAATCAACAAAACACACAAGCAACTCTTTTTTTTTAACTATACGGTTGCATTTTCAGTCTTCACTTAAATGCTGAGTGAAGAAGTGAGTCTTTAGTCACCGCTTGAAGATAGCAAAAGAACATCCAGTGGACATTCATTCCACCACCTGGGATGAGACATCGGTCCACAGCAGGGCTGGATAGGGGTTGCTGCAGTAGCACCAGCAAATGATCCCCCAATGGTCTTCCTCCCTCACATATAACCAATGGTGTAATCTATGACCTGACCAGAAGGCACCATCAAGATACAAACCCGGGTCCCTGCGTTGGTGGGCTTATGTATTAGATAGACACAATCAGCAGCCACGTTATGAGGTATATCTTGCTAGTACGGATTGGACCCCCTGCCATAAATCTACATGTCATAGATTAAACAAGGCACTGGAAACATTCTTTACAGATTTTGGTCTATACTGACAAGATAGCATCACACAGTTGCTGCTGATAAGTTGATAAGCTGACATCCATGGCGCAAATCTCCCGTTCCATCCCATCCCAAAGGTGGTCTCTTGGATTGAGATCTGGTGACTGTGGAGGCCATTTGAATACAGTGTCATGTTCAAGAAACCAGTTTGAGATGATTTGTGGCATGATGTGTGGAAGACAGGTACATTGTGGTCATGAACATGGTCAGCAGCAATACTCTATTAAGGGGCCCAAAGTATGCCAAGAAAATATCCCCACACCATTACACCACCAGCCTGAACCGTTGACAGAAGGCACGATGGAGCCATGCTTTCATATTGTTTACGCCAAATTCTGACCCTGCCATGCAAATCCAGACTCATCAGAAAACTCGACCTTTTTCCAATCTTGAATTGTCTAATTTTGGTGAACCATGCAAATCATCACCTCAGTTTCCTGTTCTTAACTGATATGAGTGTCACCAAGTGTAGTGTTTTGCTGCTGTAGCCCATCTACTTCAAGGTTCACATTCAGACATGCTCTTCTGCATATCTTGATTAAAATGAGTGGTTATTTGAGTTACTGTCGCCTTGCTGTAAGCTCGAACCAGTCTGGCCATTCCTCCTCTGATCTCTGGCTTCAGCATGGCATATTTGCCCAGAAAACTGCCACTCACTGGAGATTTTCTCTTTTCCATTCTCTGTAAACCCTCTAGATGGCTGTGCGTGAAAATCCCAGTAGATCAGCAGTTTCTGAAATACTGCAGATCTATCACCAACAACCATGCTACATCGAAAGCCACTTAAATCACCTTTCCTTCCAATTCTGATGCTCAGCTTGAACTTGATGGATTAGGTTGAACAGGTGTACCTAATAAAGTGTCTGGTGAGTGTACAGTACAACATGCTGTATAAAATACAGTAATACTGGCATTTAAAAAAGAAAATCAAACATCACAGAAAACAGTCATAGCAATTCACAACCAGACCTAAATAGCATGGTTTATTGCATTAATCCTTCCTCTGAGTCAATATATTATTTTAAAGCCATGTAGAAAAACATGCCATTAAATCTACCACTTCAATAGAGATGAGACCTACAGCATGAAAGAGTGCTATAAATCCTCAATATAAATTGAAACTGTGCTTCCCAGATTTAAAAAGTCATAATATTTTATACAACTATGTAATCTATCCTTCAATCTCCAGCCTAAAGGCACAAAATGAGCTGAAAATACATTATGTCAGAGTCAGAAGCATAGAGCCAGCTGAGAATTCAAATTACAGAGGATCACGATGAGGCCTGTGTGTCCTGGCTCACCCATGTTAGCTTCAGCAAGCAGCAAGTAGGCTGGCACCAGCTGAACAGCATGAGGGCCGTGAACCTCTCTGGCACAGTGCAGAGAGAGCTGAGCTGCTGGAAACGCCTCCTCGAATTTCCCCTCCAACACCCGGCTCTTGGCTTCAGCAAGAGAGAGCTCCATTAGATGCTCCTAATGCCAGTCAAACACACCGTCCAATCAGAATGCAGCTCTTTGTGTCAATCAGCAGTAGATCAGTACAACAGATGTGTGCACATACAATTCATTATTCAGAAAATGCAGAGGAAGAATGAACGACCGAATGAATGCGTACCAGTCTTTTCCGAGTCTGAATGCGATGGTGGTCTCTGTCAGCCTGCAAAGAGTGATTTGGAGCAGGGGTTCGTATGGGGATCAACAGCTGGCATGTTTTCTTGTGGATACTCTTCCAGTCTGCCTGCTGGTGAGCGACATCACTGCAGAGACACACAAAACAGGACTGCACAATGAACTTGTTAATCAGCCTGACACAGGCCTTTGCAGTAGTGATAATGCAGCAATATGCAAATGAAGTTCAGAGCAAGCCCAGCAGTATTGATGCGAACTCGCACTGACAGTGACTTGCAAAGTCTTAAGGCCTGCACAAGCTAGGCGTCATTGAGAAAGTTTACGTATCGGGTCATATCATATTTTGGAATACAGACTATTATCCAAAATTAAGATATTAATGATCTTATTACCAAGGGCTTAAATTTAATTTCATGTTGGGGGGGGCAATAAACAGTAAAATTTCTTAAGAGCAAAACTCGAGGGAAACATAAAAGGTGCTACTGAAAGCAGCGTTGTATTAAATGTACATATGATGACGTTGTTAATTCATTCCAGAAGGCTTGTTGAGAACCGAAAATGACGAGAACCAAGCAAATTTTTCCCATTAGGAATAATGTAAATTGAAGTAATCCATTCAGACACCTAGAAAATCCACACTGTACAACATTTACATTTAGCAGATGTTCGACAGAGGTGGGATTTGAACCTTGGACCTTCTGGTCCATAGTCCAGTACCTTAACTGCTAGGCTACCACACTACCTATATAAGGCATTACATGCATTAATGGAGTTGTATTGTACAGGTGCTCCCTGATTTACAAAGGGGATATGTTCCAACAAATCCATCATAATTTAACTGTATCATGAATCGATGAGTTTAACGGGTGTTTGGTAGAGCTGTCTATACTGTCTAATCTAGCCTATGATAAGTACGTGAATGTTTAAAACGCTTACATTAACCTACAGTCGGCCAAAATCACTCACACTTAGGTGAACACTTTTTCAAAGAGCCAAAACACAATTCAAATAATGACATGCTGCAAAAAGGACATCTTTACTTTCACATCACTAAAAAAACCAGTCTGTCTGTGTTGGATGTCCTTCTTGAAAGAGCTTTATAATCGTTTCTGTTATTTCTATTGACAACTCTCTTGTTAATCCCATGTTGTCTTCCAATTAGCCAAGCCCAACAGCTCTTTAATGTTTGTAAGCACTCACTTTTATCTACAGACTAAATTGCATTTTTAGATTTGCATATTTTTTCCTTATCATTGAGGGATTCCATAATGTTTCCTCTATTTGATGTGGACAAAAATATGTGACTAATATTTTAATACAAATTAAATGGAGTAGACCAGTGCCATATAATCTTTAAGCATCAGCTGCAAAACAAAACCCTATGTACCATTGAACTGTACAGTCATATAGAAATACACAGAGAAGACAAAACAAACCAGCTCATCTACAGTAAGGCACCACCATGACCTTTACTCACTACCAGAAATAGGAAAACACTGGTTCATTCTTTCGTACTGATTACAGCAGAGGTGGCAGAAGTACACAAGTTCTTTACTTAAGGAAAAGTACTACTAATCTGAAAGCTGAAGTGTGGCTTAAATATTTTAGTTAAGTATAGAAGTACCTGCTACTACAAGTACATTTAAGTAAAGTAAAATGTTTCTTTAAAAACCCTTTCTAACCCAGTTTTTGGAACAGGATGTCTTTTATTGAGGCTAACCACAGCAACAACAGAATAAGAACATTTCATACATGAAGAATCAAAATATCCAAAATACTTTTAATTTTTGTTATGAATGCTGCTAAACTGCTCATAACTAGACATGGAAATATTCAGTATGTAGTAAACCATATTTAACCCAAACAATAGTTATCATCAGATATTTGAAACACTGTCACTGCATTTTAGTCAAACAAACTGGAGCTTCACCAGATGTTTGGAGCAGTTCTTCTTTTAAACACTCCACTCCACTACTTAATTTCAACAATACTTATGCAAAACTTTGGAAAAAAATCATATTGTTTTATAAAATCTCTTAGATTCATCACAGAAAAAGAACTCCCTGCACCATTACATTTACAGCATTGAGCAGACGCCCTTATCCAGAGCGACTTACAATTGGTACAATCTTACAATCCAAGCAATTGTGGGCCTTGCTCAAGGACCCAACAGTGGCAGCTTGGCAAAGGTGGGATTTGAACCCTGGACCTTCTGGTCCATAGTCCAGTACCTTACCCGCTAGGCTACCACAGTCCCACCAGTGAGTGATATGGGAAAACCTCTAGTGTCTGATTAACACAACCAGAATAACATGCATTCAATTATTTTTGGGAGTATCTACACCTGCGATTGCGCAATTCTTTGAACGCGCACCCTCGTACCGACTGCAATGTGTCAAGTCTCCACACTACGATTCTGCAAATCTACGATTCTGATTTGCACTTCATTTGCCAAAATAATAATTAAAAAAACGGATTGATAAAATAGAAAAATAAATTGATCCATAAAAGCTCAAGTAATGACCCTGTTTTGAAAATGTACTGAGTAAAAAGTACATATTTTTATTTTGAAATGTATTGAGTAAAAGTAAAAAGTTACAGAAATAATAAAGTACAGTACAGATTCCTAAAAAATACTTACACACAGTAACAAGGTACTTGCACCTCTTTATTACAGTAATTCTCTTTTACTGGTCTCCCAGCAAAAACTATTCACAAACTCTGTTCATTAAAACTGCTCACATACAACAAAACATCTGCTCACATCACCCCTATTCTCCATCAGCTGCACTGATGTGCCACATACACAATATGTTTCATTACTTTTAAAGCCCTTCTAACTGCATTACTAACAGATTATTAGGCTGCATGTGAATGTAACAAGTGACACATTTCTTCCTTGGAAATGAACAGCCGCTTTGTTTCTCATGTGGCTGAATGGAAACGATTCCCTGCGGTTATGTTCCAAATTTTATTGAAAAGCCTTCCTAGAAGACTGGAGACTGTTATAACAAGACGAAGAAGACAACTGCCATATTCATGCCTGTGGTTTTGGTTGTCAGACAATACAGTGGTTTTATGAATGAGAGGACTGTGATTTTCTTGCTAAAATAAACTTCTGAAAAAACAAGCAGTGTTTCACCAAGTACTAAGTTGTAATATTTGGCCGCATTATTACACTTTTTAAGTGTGATACACCCCCCGCTGTATCTGCTCTCAGTGCCAGTGAGGTTTTCTTTCTGTTTTGATGAAAATGCCAGAAGCAGATTCCCCGGCTGTGAACTCATTCAACCTTCCTCTTTGAAAAGGAAACGTCATTTAATCTGACTCACTGTTGTGCTGCCATCTGGCGTCCATCTTCTCTTCACAACCATCCCACAAACAGTTGGAGTTATCCAATAAGTCTGAAAAGTGTAGTCCTCAATTTGGAAACAGCCTCAGTTAATTTTTAACCATCTGGCATGCCACCAGAATCCTCTATACTTCCTTAATAATTAATCTCTAACATATATTGGGGGGACTGTGGTAGCCTAGTGGGTAAGGTACTGGACTAGGGACCACAAGGTCCAGGGTTCAAATCCCATCTGTGCCAAGCTGCCACTGTTGGGTCCTTGAGCAAGGCCCTTAACCCACAATTGCTTGGATTGTAAGACTGTATCAATTGTAAGTCGCTCTGGATAAGGGCGTCTGCTAAATGCTGTAAATGTATATTCATGCACTTGAATGAATAATCAAGCAAGTCTGTTTTTTTATTTAAAATAAGAAATCAGTGTTTTGCCACATGCATCCTTCACTACACAGGATACACATTCCCTAAAATATATTTTTAATGAGATCAGTTATTTCAAAGCACGGGTTCGGTTTTCTGTAACACTTAGAGGTCTGTGATTTTACTCCTTAAATCCAATTTGTTTATCTAGTTATTTAATTCACTCACTCATTTTTCCATACACAATCCAGTTCAGAGTTGTGGGGGCCCTAACCAAAGGCACAAGACAGGAATGACCTCTGGACAGGTCACCATTCAGCTGGAGGACACACGAACACACAGTCACTCACACCCAGAACACTTTAGAGACTCCTGCTGACCTAACACATCTTTAGAATGTGTGAGGAAACCAGAATCCCAGGAGGAAAGCCACACAAACACAGGGAGAACATGCAAACCCCACCCAGGCTGGGTCTCTGGAACACTGCACCACCACTTATTGATTTGCTTCTTTTCTTTTTTGAAAACAAAACTAGAATTGCTTGAGGAAACCTACCACATATATCGATGCATAACCCCTGACATACTGTATTTAAACCAGTGGTTCAATTTTTTGTATTTTATATAATGTGTTTATTTATAATTAAGGTGCGCTTCTTTGACTCACCAGTAGAACGTGACACGGCATTTTAGGCACTGTAAGGTAGCTGGTTTCTCACAAAGCTCACACAATTTCTTCTCACCTTTGGGGTTTGCAAGAGGGTTGATGGTCGCCATCTTAATGAACACAAGAAGCAGTATTTGTGCATTTAGCTTGAGAAAAATAGCTTTACCCGGCGTTTCTAAACCGCGTTACAATGTTGTTTCTATCTAGATATAATGTGAATACGGCTCATTTACTCCACATTTAGGTATATAAATAAATAAAGTTCCTCACAGTGTTTAGAGAGAAGGCGAAATATCTAGCAGTAGTAACTGTGCTGTAATGAGTAAGTAGAGGAAGCTGATGAAATGCTGTTTCCACTCTCGCGGTGAGTTTGTTTCTTCCGCCGTTTCCATGGTAACTGTAACTATGAGGGAAGCGAGACAGAAAGACAAAGAGAAAGGAAAAAAGAAATCATGACAAAGAGGGTGAGATGAAGACCGATAGAGCGTCACTGACATACATGTCTCAGACCCCCTCTCCCTCTCCCTCTTTCTCTTTCTCTCTCTCTCTCTCTCTCTCTCTCTCTCTCTCTCTCTCTCTCTATATATATATACACACTGGTCCTTTTAAAAAAATTAGCATATTGTGATAAAGTTAATTCTTTTCCGTAATGTAATGATAAAAATTTAGCTTTCATATATTTTAGATTCATTGCACACCAACTGAAATATTTCAAGTCTTTTATTGTTTTAATACTGATGATTTTGGCATACAGCTCATGAAAACCCAAAATTCACAAAATTTGCATATCATGAAAAGGTTCTCTAAACAAGCTATTAACCTAATCATCTGAATCAAACGAATTAACTCTAAACACCTGCAAAAGATTCCTGAACCTTTTGAAAACTCCCAGCCTGGTTCATTACTCAAAACCGCAATCATGGGTAAGACTGCCGACCTGACTGCTGTCCAGAAGGCCATCATTGACACCCTCAAGCAAGAGGGTAAGACACAGAAAGAAATTTCTGAACGAATAGGCTGTTTCCCAGAGTGCTGTATCAAGGCACCTCAGTGGGAAGTCTGTGGGAAGGAAAAAGTGTGGCAGAAAACGCTGCACAATGAGAAGAGGTGACCAGACCCTGAGGAGAATTATGGAGAAGGGCCGATTCCAGAGCCACTGTGCACAGGCGTGTGCAGGAAATGGGCTACAGGTGCCGCATTCCCCAGGTCAAGCCACTTTTGAACCAGAAACGGCGGCAGAAGCGCCTGACCTGGGCTACATAGAAGCAGCACTGGACTGTTGCTCAGTGGTCCAAAGTACTTTTTTTCGGATGAAAGCAAATTTTGCATGTCATTCGGAAATCAAGGTGTCAGAGTCTGGAGGAAGACTGGGGGAGAAGGAAATGCCAAAATGTCTGAAGTCCCAGTGTCAAGTACCCACAGTCAGTGATGGTCTGGGGTGCCATGTCAGCTGCTGGTGTTGGTCCACTGTGTTTTATCAAGGGCAGGGTCAATGCATCTAGCTATCAGGAGATTTTGGAGCACTTCATGCTTCCATCTGCTGAAGAACTTTATGGAGATGAAGAGTTAATTTTTCAGCACGACCTGGCACCTGCTCACAGTGCCAAAACCACTGGTAAATGGTTTACTGACCATGGTATTACTGTGCTCAATTGGCCTGCCAACTCTCCTGACCTGAACCCGATAGAGAATCTGTGGGATATTGTGAAGAGAAAGTTGAGAGACGCAAGACCAACACTGTGGATGAGCTTAAGGCCGCTATCGAAGCATCCTGGGCCTCCATAACACACTCAGCAGTGCCACAGGCTGATTGCCTCCATGCCACGCCGCATTGAAGCAGTCATTTCTGCAAAAGGATTCCCGACCAAGTATTGAGTGCATAAATGAACATAATAATCTGAAGGTTGACTTTTTTGTATTAAAAACCCTTTTCTTTTATTGGTCGGATGAAATATGCTAATTTTGTGAGGAATTTTTGGGTTTTCATGAGCTGTATGCCAAAATCATCAGTATTAAAACAATAAAAGACTTGAAATATTTCAGTTGGTGTGCAATGAATCTAAAATATATGAAAGTTAAATTTTTATCATTACATTACGGAAAAGAATTAACTTTATCACAATATGCTAATTTTTTTTAGAAGGACCAGTATATATGAGAGAGAGAGAGAGCTAAAGAAAGACATTTAAAATACACTGCCCTAATACTTTATATTAGGAACAAAACACGTTGTAAATCACGGACTACCCATCATAGATATTTTAGCAGAACAGTAAGCAGTTATTACTATTAAGTTACGTGTTTAACAAACAGCAGTTACGTAAACGATGGGTGATAGACTGGCACCCTGTCCTGAGTCGACCTCTCCCTGTGCCTAGTGTTTTCTGGGGCATGCTCCACCCCCTCCCGCTTGACCCTGATCAGGGCAAGTGTGGGTAAAACAGGGACAAAGAGCAAATGAGTACAATATGAACTGATTTTATATAGTCAATATCTACCAACTGTCATTTATTATACTGATAAGTTGTATAGATAAGATTTAGTTTTGTCTCTGTTGGTCTGGCTGCTGATCATAACTAGTACTGCTTGCTTGTAAATACACTACATATTGTCACTGGGTAGTAGGGGTGTGGGCTTTGTTTTTTGGTCAGAGAGTTTAGTGAGCTGTTTTTGTTTTCTTTAATTTCAGAATAGGATTTCCTTGGTCCACCTCGAAGTCATTCCCAGTTTTATTGATATATATTTAACTCTACCTGTGAACACGTAGTTCAATATACTTACCGGTTTGAGATCTTTGTGCCTGTGCCCGATTCCTGCACACCCTCAGGGCCCTCATATACTACAGTATTCCATCTCAAGTTACCTCATGCTTTTACTCACTGTTGCAACCTAACCCTAGATTGGGTCACAATACAGTACATCATTTTATTCATTGTCTTTGCTTCAGTTTCAGGGGTTGATCCTGAGTCTGTATTTGTGGCATTGTGCAATACTCCCAATACTCTCAAAACATGCTAGTAAGTGGATTGGTTACTCTTAAATTGTGTCAAATTAAAGTACATTTACAGCGTTTAGCAGACGCCCTTATCCAGAGCGACTTACAATTGGTGCAGTCTTACAGTCGAAGCAATTGTGGGTTAAGGGTCTTGCTCAAAGACCCAACAGTGGCAGCTTGGCAGAGGTGGGATTTGAACCCTTCTCGTCCATAGTCCAGTACCTTAACCGCTAGGCTACCACAGTCCACACGCAGTGTAGTGACATTGCTCAGTTTAACTGAGCAGTTAAAGATCCTAAAAAGGCAGCTTGGCAGAGTCAGGATTTCCAAGTGTAGAGACTCCAGATAACCATCCATAAATTTGTTATCAAATTAACTGGAAACAACTGCAGTGGCTGTCTTAAATCCACAAACTAACAGTTCATTAGCTAAATTGACCCCAAACACACCAACTTGGGCAGTGGGAATGAGGTGGCAGGAGTCCAGAACCAATCCAGGAAGACAGGACACGGATGAATGCATATGCTGGACGTGGTGCAGGTCCATCACTCGAGCCTCAGAAGAGCTCGCCGCCGTCCAGCCTCCCCTTACTCGGGGACAAGTTATATGGCTGTGTACACCTGACCCTTCAAGACCCCCATCCTAGTCAACATTATCCTGGTTAGTTTAGCCCATCTTGGAATTCGCACAAATCACGCTAGTACGCAACATGAAGGTGGTGCTAGACTGTTGCACTGCCAGGGAGCAATAACAACACACAGCCTCCCCTTGCTTGATAAGACCAAAGGTTTGTTTGTGTGATGCCTGGCCCAGGCAGAAGGCACCACCGGAACTTAGATCCCCACCGAGGTGGTAATAAAACTAACGATAAACTAACCAAACATGCCATTCCACAGAATAGAAAAATCACAGGAAATTGCTTAAGTATTTACTCTAACTTTTACTTAGTACCAACTAAAGATTAATTCCCCATCTTTAAAATTTCAGGAATTTTTTTTAAACCACACACATTTTTCCAAAAAAAGGTTTATTGATTCACTATGCGAGGTCAAACATACAAAATATAACAGCCAGATAACATTTAATTTATCATAAATTTTATGCACTAACCAACTCTAAAAACATGGTATCATAGGTCTTTGAAGTTTTCGCAGTACATTAGGAATCTAGAGTACACTCAGACCCCCAGCCTGTGTGGAGACCAAACCCTTGGTAAAGATAGGTTTAATAAAAATGAGTGAAAGCTCACGAGCCTAATCCCTGCTGAAAAGTATGGTGGTGGATCTGTTGAGGGGTTGTTTTCCTCAACTGGGATACTGGGCACTATGGACTCCATTAAGTAATAGGACAAATTCAATAAGAATCTGCTTTTGCTTTTTATCACAGTTAGGTCTATACCAGGACAATGATCTAAAACACGCAACCAAATCCACACGTCAGTGATTAACTGATCCCAAGTCTAACATTGATACCAAATATGATATGACTGTTCAGTCCATTCATTGAAGCCCTATTGAAGCCCGGTGGGGTGAGCTTATTATGCTAATGAACAAAACATGTTTTCATAACCTTTTTTTACCCATCTTTACCAAGTTTGAGGACACTGCTTTCATACATTTCTACACAAAAAGCCTTCACAGAGCATTTGAAAACTACAATGGGATCACTTAACATCTGAAAGGTGCTTGTATTTTGGATTGAAAAGTATAGGAAGTACAATATATTTGCTTCTTATTGTCACCATGACCCTTGCCAGGAAAGAGACCTGGACAAACATCTAGCTAGAAGCAAAGCATTTTTGAACTGTACTCAGTTTAACAGTGAATACCTGCAACGTGTTTGACATGGGGCACTCAGGTGGCTCACCAGTCTAATACAATAGTCAACCACCGTGTGGACATGGGTACAAGTCCCAGCAATGCCTTCTGGCTAGGTTGTGCTTCACATTCAGACATGATTGGCATTTGTCTGAGGTAGGAGAGGTCAGTCATGGGATCACCCCCAGCACCGCGACAGTGAGCCGGCCAAGCGATGGACTGGCATTTGCTTCAAAGACATGCTTACGTCGGTGCCCGGTGTTCCACCTATGCCTGGAGCTCTCGGACCCTGACCAGAAAGTCTATTTGAAATGGCACATGTAACACTACAAAGTTTAACAGCCTTCTTTCAGGACTTATCCATCCCTAAGGCTAGTGCACAAAATATACTGATTCACATTGGCATTGGCAGTGCACTACTTGTTCCCCATCAGATTCCAAGTTTAAAAAAGCAGATTGTTCAACCATAGAATCGGCACTATAAAGCTATACTGTATGAATAACACGGTGAATAAGGTAATTTTATGGTTTGTTACACTTGCCTATGCATGGCTGAAATAATGCACCATAATGCTACACATAACCTAAAAAAACATACCAGCCCATCAAGTCTAAACTCCTGTGCAATCTGAGCTTCAACACTACTGAATGACAAATAAAAATGCTGCCTTGGATAGCTAAAAAGGGACTACAGTTTTTAAAACTGGTTAAAATGGTTGTTTTAGTACATGACAATTTATGAGGCCTCTATAATAAGGCACCTCATCAAAAGGCACAAGCATTCGCAGAACAGAAATATGAATTACGTTGAGATTTTAAATGTCTAAAGTGAACAACGGAACACAGTCAAGAGGTAATTCCTAAATTATTATTGCTATAAATGCCATATGGTGTGCGACTCATGCCAGAGTTGCGCTTCTATGGCAGTGTTTTTAACCCCTTGTAATCCATGTAGAATTATGCTGAAATTTAAGGAACACAAAAAAAAAAAAAACTGCCTGCAAATGTCTGGTTTTGCTTACACAGTCAGAATAAATACACTGGACCTTTTAGCTCCATCATATTGAGCCTAGTTTAGAGAGGTATCCACCTGAATACTGTTCAGTCTCACACCAGAAAATTAAAAAAATAATAAAAATGCAGAGTCTCAGACAAAGCCACATTTGCCACTGCACCCGTTTACTACTTTATGTGCTGCTCATGTTGCAGCAAGGATGATGGGAGGTAGCCCAGTCCAGGTGCATGGTGGCTTTTTACTCCTAGTGAAGCTATACCGGCTGTGGTGGAGTGTTTGCGTGATCTTTCTTTGGCAGCATCTGTAACGTTGGTCTCTCCAGTCATCACAAACCAAACAGAAAATCTATCTAGTACAAAAATCTACAAGCCTGATCCCTTTGATGCTTTAAAATCTTCTAATTTCATTTAGTGTGGATGGGCGATATTAAAATGACCCACTGCAGGCAGTGTGTGGTTCACACATGTACTTTACACCGTGTCCTCATCCATTTTGGCCGCGCCTGCTTGCGTGAGTGGAGTAGATACGTCATTTTCGGTCTCCTTATCTTTAATAGCGTTGTCTATATTAGTCTCCTCATCCTTGGCTTCAAGCCCGGCTCTCTTCTCCTCCTCCTTCCTCTCTCGATCCACCAGATGATAGTTGATGCCCATGCCGACAAACAGGAACACGCTGGCTATGACCAGGACGATGCCACAGCCGATGTATGTGTATTTGTAGTCAAGATGAATGTCATACAGCTGGCCTGTAAAGCGACAGACAGTACAGTCAGGTTAGAAATTAAGTTTGAGCTATAGGTAGTGCTGCAAAGTGTACTTTGTTTTATGACGTGTGTATTTATAATTATGACGGCAATGCACTTTCATTCCACAACCCAAATCAGAAAGTATTGGGATGGTATAAAAACAAAAAAGGGCAGCGTTCCTTACATTTACTTAAACGTTTATTTCATTGCAGACAGTATGAACATGAGACGTTTCCTGTTTTGTCTGGTCAACAATTTCATTAAACCTCTATTCCTGCATTTCAGGCCTGCAACATATTCCAACAAAAAGTTGGGACAGTAGAACATTACCATTTTCTAATCTTTCCAAGGACACCAAAGTAAAGGGTAATAAGCAATGAAGTGTTTCAGGTTGCCTTTAATGTGTGCAGCATGTGGTTTTGCATGGTCTTGTTGAAAATGCATGGGCAGCCCTGGAACAGAGATCGTCTTCAAGGCAGCCATGTTGCTCTAAAATCACAATGTACTTTTCTACAATTAATGCTGCCATCACAAAAAAAATCCTTTGCCAAGGGCACTGGCACAGCCCCATACCATGACAGAGCCTGGCTTCTGGATTTGTTGCTGATAACAGCATGGATGGTCCTTTTCATCTTTGGTCCAGTGCACACTGTGTCCATTTTTTTTCCAAAAGAGATCTGGAATAGTAATCCATCCAAGTACAATACACATTTCCACTGTGTGATGTCCAGAGAAGTCGACATTGCTTCTGGACAGGCTTGATTGCATAGTAAACTTAACTCTTTTGTAGTGCTTGACAAAGGTTTGCCCAAAGTATCCCTTGCCCATGTGGATGTGTGCGCATGAATGATGGTTCTTGATGCAGTGCCATCTGAGGTACAGGAGACCCCAGATGTTCAGTTTAGGCTTCTGCCCTGGCCCTTTTACACACGGAAGTTCCTCCAGATCCCTTGAATCATTGAATATTATGCACTGTAGAGGCTAATATGCAAATTCCTTCCGATCATCTTTTAGGAACATTGCTTTTAAACATGACTTTTCTCACGCATTTGTTGAGAAACTGGAGATCCTCTGCAATCTTTGCTCCATAAAAACTCAACCTTGCGTGGTTACTGCTTTTGTACCAAATCACGATCACCACCACCTGTTTGAAATCACTCTAGTTTACCTCATTTCTAGCCCTAAATTGTTCCTGTCAAATTTATTTTTTGGAATGTGTTGCAGGCCTGAACTGGAGGAATGGATGTTTATTAACAAATGAAATGAAGTTGACCAGACATAGCATGAAATATCTTTGGCTCATACTGTCTGCAATAAAATGAAAGTCAAGGTAAACGCAAGACACACTTGGGACTTCAGAACTGCATAGGTCTGCAAGAATATTGCCCACTATGGACTGGACAGCTCTTCGCAGTCAGTGCAAATTAGATGGTGATACTGATGTGTTTGAAACAGCCCATTGTACCACATCTCCGAGAGCACTTAATATAATCTCTGAACTGTGAAGGCCAGGGAATTAAGAAAAAATTGTTCCTTGGACCAATACATTACTATACATATGGCATTATCCACACCTTGTCTAATTGTCCTTCTGGCATAAGGTAAACAACTGCTATGAAGGGATGAACTTGGTTAGCCACAATGCTTGGGCAAGTCCTACTGTCCAAACGTCTATCTGCAGGCCCAAGAAAACATTCCCCACACTATTATTCCATCAGGCCTGAACTGTTGATACCTGACAAATGGTTCATCGAATCATGCTGCTTATGCAAAATTCTGACCCTCCCATTAGCATGGTGCAAAAAAAATAAAAATGAAAAAATTTATCAAGATTGATCTGACCAGATGACTTTTCCCCCATATATCACTAATCCAGTGATGCACTTTTGCCCAGCACAGACGTTTTCCACTTTGTTTTCCTTCGACAGCAATGACACCCGAACTGGCTGTCTGCTGTTATAGCCCATCCGTACTAAAGAATGATGAGTTGAGCTTCTGGACACTTCGTTTAACCTCCAGGGTGATATTCAGCTTCAAATTTGTTTGACTATGCACTCCCTGCTCATCAGAATGATTCGACATCCTCCTCTGACCTCTGATGAGTTGTTTACATTCACAGGCTGCCCTTTTGTTAGAGGTTTATCCTCAGACGATTCTCTGATGTCACTAGGTTGGCAGTTTTTGAAATACTGGCCTCTGCTTGTCTACCAATGATGACCATGCCCCATTCAAATTTGCTCAGATTTTCCCATTCCAATGAGGATTCACAAACTGATCCACAAATCTTGCTCACTTGATTTTATGCTGCACTCCTGGGTCACAGGTTTTATTTCCAAACAGCTCGAATACTGAAAGGGCAGGTGTCTAATAAAACGGCCACTCAAAGTAAAATGGGTTGTACTGAACACGTCGGTTTCCATCTTTTCAGCAAGTTCAACTTTCTGCCCTGCCAAATCAGAATCAATAAACAGTTTGTCAGCTTTCATACACAGAAGCTGACCATAGCCCCAGACACATTTGAGATGAACTGGAGTGGAAACTGAGCAAGGGCTTATCATCCAAACAGCAAAGCCTGACCTGAGTCACGTCCCAGAACGTAGCTGCATGCTTCTCAAAAGAATGAAAACTGTTCAAGCAGCAAAAGGGAAAAAAGCCCCACAATATGCTCATGTTCCTGGATGTAATTTTAGGGTGAAAACAAATGTGGTTTTGATGTTTACCTCAATGATGCTCCGACATGGCTTATGGGACACCCTGTATTTTCCAGCATACTCTAACAAAAACCTGCCAGCTAGAAGGTTGTGTCTGGTCTGCCCTCTAGTGGTTGTTACAATGCTCACAAGGCACTGTACCATTATCCCTCATTCTTTTACACATTCTTCTGACCAATACTGCTCAACACCCAGACACCACTCAAACTCTGTTGTACAAGTCATGACCTGAGCAAATATTGAGTCAAGTAACTACCATTTTAATGATAATGAGCCATTGACTTGTATTGGTGGTCAAGGCTTTGGGTTATCTACCATGAGCGAGTTCACTGTTCAGTTGGAGGGCCAGTTGATGCATTTACTGCATACTTGGTATGGAATCCTTTTCTTATTTGCCAGAAAACACAACCATGCATGCGAGTGGTCACTGCTTGCAAACACTAGTATTTCCTTCTTAAAATGCAGGTCTAGTTATTCTACTACACAACTGTGTGAGGTGTCAGTGGTAAGTACGGAGGCAATCACTGGCCCTGCTTTCTTGGCAGAGGGGTCAGCATGCAATCTTATCAAAAGGGGTATTAAGCATTAACAAACTGGAGAGAAAAATTGCAGGTCAAGGGTGCGATTTAATCACGGACCTGCCATGACGATATACAGACTATGTTTAACTTCACATATAGATACAATGGAGATGCATTCTGACAAATCCATACTGTATATAATGTATACTGTATATAATGTAGCCTACTCTAAACATGCTTAGAATGTTTACTGTAAACTACAGCTGGGCAAAATCATTAACATAAAGCTTATTTTATGAATTATTTCATCTCGTGTAATTTCTTGAAAGTGAAACAAAAACAATCGTTGTGACCATGGCTTTTCCTCACTACATTTCTCAGAGCTTATCACTCCCATCAAGTGACTCCCTATGTCATGCACTGCTGAGTTCCTCATTTAGCACAGGAGTGCATCGCATGGCACATCTCTCGCCCGAGGAAAAATACAAATTCAAAGTATGGTTTCCGCTGAATGCGAATTTGTGCATTATCAGTTTCCCATCATAAAGTCGAAATACCACAAATCGGAATTTTTTTTTTTTTTTTTTTAACTAAGGACCAGTATGATTAGTCGAAATGGAAAAACACATGCACGTAATAAGACAACTGCAGAAAATCAGATTGTCAGTAATTTGATCAACGAGTATACATGCACTTAGGTAATCAGACAAATGGGGAAGCCTCCAAGTTGACATGACTCTGGCAGTAAAGGGATTTCTACTTTGCAACCAACCAGATGTGACAAACTTAAATTCAGTACTAAATAATCCCAATTATTTGTTTTCTCAATTATATACACTGCATAGCTTGTTTAATTCCAGGGTTGCCAGATCCCATGACAGAAACTTTCAGTCTATGGGAAAGAGAGACCAAACAAAGCCAAGTTTTTAGAAATGGGCAGACCTGGCAACTGTGTCAGGTTAGGAAATTGCGTAAGTGGTATATATGCCATGAGTAATCTGATTACTGGAGTAAAATCCAGCTTTCATCATCAGACTTCTTAATCTGATTTCTAGATGGGAGTATGTTGTATACATGACCACTTGAACAATCGGGACCATGACCGGATTAAGTGCATGTAAATTCACTCACTAACATTAGAGATGTCACAATAGAATCCAAGACACTTCAAGGCAACAGCATTAGAACAACTTACCAAGTAAGGGTGGTCCAAGCAGAACTGGTCCACACTCCACTATCGTGACAAGTCCCACAGCGCTTGAGAACCTCTGTGCCCCCACCAGGTCCATAAGTGTCTCAAAGAGCACAGAGCTGAGCCACCCAAAAGCCACGCCAAAAAACACAGAATATATAGAAAAGCCTACATAGTCCACTGAGATTGGTGCCAACAGGTGACAAACACCATTATACAGCACAGCTGCTGCAAAGAAATACTGGATACGTGGACGCACCCAGCGGGTGTTGGCTACGAGGCCCATGGACGGTCGTGCTATCATGTCTGTGAAGGCCAGCATGGAAAGCAGGAAGGCCGCCTTATCCTTTTGGATACCCATGCTCTTGGCATAGCTGCTAAGGAAGACGAGTGGTGCAAACAGGCCGAAGAACATGATCACATTGCCCAAGAGGTAAAGCAGGAAGCCACGATGCTTGAAGAGTGTTAGATCGATAAAACTGTTGATGGTCTGCAGTACTGTTTTCTTCTCACGTCCTTCTTCTGTTACACTGGCCTTGGGCTGGGGCTTTGGTCCAATGGGCCGCATTAATGAGCCAGCCACGCAACAGTTGAGCAGAGCACCACCGAGGATAAGAAAGCTGCCCCTCCAGCCAAACACATCATACAGCCAGCTGTTCAGAGGCGCCAGCGTCGACAGAAACACTGGGCTGCCAGCCATGGCAATGCCATTAGCAATTGGACGCCTCTTATAGAAGTATTTCCCAATCATAGTCAAAGCTGGATTCAGATTGAATGCCAAACCCAAACCTGCACAGAGGTAAAAGATGACAAAGGCATAATTATGACAAAGGGAGAAAAAAACATTCAGATCAATAGCACTGCTGCTACATGCCTAACATGCATAGTGGTATACAAGAGTATAACAGTATACTAATAGTATAGAAAACATGGAGGTTTTACATTATATGCAAAATGACTTGGTTGTAGGTTTTCATTCCTGAAAAATGGAAGGCACATAATTGGAATTACAATGTCACATAACATTTATTTCTACCCAGAGTTGCATCAATCCCCCCCCAGAATGTGTACTGATGATGGGAGATTTGGAGCACTGCACAAAGTCTTTTCCAGCACATCTCAAATATTCTCAATGGGGTTCAGGTCTGGACAATCCATGTGTGAAAATTGTGTCTCATGCTCCCTGAACCACTCTTTCACAATTTGACCGTTCTGAAACAGATTATGACCACAGAATGTGTCTATCGATATGGTTGTTTAACAAATGAGAAGCTACTCGCTGCATCAGTTAGGGTTAAATAACTTGTTGCCAGCTGAAACAACCACCAATGCAGTAATTAATCCAATGGGAGGCTCTTTTTTAAACTACTTAACCATTTGCTTAGTTAAATCCAGGTGGTGACCCTTTTTTGGCCAGGCCGTGTACAATACCTTGCATTAGTAATAAAATAATTCACACCATGAATTTTTCAAAATGGTACGTTCCAAATTTGAGTAGATGGCTCCTTGGTCCGCATTTGTGTAGGAATACTCAAACTCATACCTACCAGAACAAGGTATACTTATTGTATATAGAGATCACATGACACTGACTGTACACCAGTGGATCTTCCAATTCAATTGATTAGGGGACTCTTCTGATGGGTAAATACTTAAAGATGTGACTGCATGGTCCGACAGGAATGCACCATTTAATTATCCGATCAATGTCAGTTTGCTTTAACAGAAAATAAAAATCTCTCAACTCTGGACGTTGTGGCCATAAGCAACTGGTCACCTCAAGACCCAATCAAGACTGCGGATCCACGAGGAGAGGTCAGAGTTAAAAAGCAGACCTCTGTCATTCACTCGAAAGCTCGCCATCTTACTGATCGTGTGTTTGCTTGGTCGTTCAGTCACATTTGGACCGGAGACTGTTCTAGTTGCTAGTTTGTGTTAATGAATTTCTTTTACTTATCATGCTGTAAATGGCGTTGGAGTACGTGCCTTCTGTAAATAGTCATTTTGTGTCTTCTTCCACTACCTGTACATTTTCTTTAATCTATAACTATATAAACTGGTTCACATTCACTGTTTCATCTGGCTGAACATTCGTGTTGTTCGTAATGCTGTCCATCAATTCATTTCTGGCTTCCGGCAAACAAAAGTATCAGTTCAATCATATCATATTCTTAAGCATTACGTCTCTTAGGCAGGGTCACAGCAGTACCTTACTATATTTTCTATAATTATTGTGAATTTCCATAAATTACTAAAGACTCAGCAGGTGTATAACAGTCTAGGCTTTGGATGTGCTGGCATCATTCGATGGTAGTGTTGCACTTGTGTTTATGCAGGAGATCATTTCTCACCTCCTATTACTCCCACACAAAAGTAGAGTCCCTCCACAGTGTTACAGAAGGAAGCAGAAACCAATCCTGTGCCAGCCAGACAGCCTCCAAGAATCATGATTGGTCGGCTCCCATACTTGTTCACCAGGATGCTGCTGATCGGTCCTGTTTAGGAAGAGATGAGGCTTGTCAATTACAGAAAACAAGTCTAGTGCACGAAACATGTTGCTTGATCAGTGCCAAACGAGGTATAGTGAGATCAGACATAAAACTACATTATGCATAGAATGCTGATATGGGATAAGTACAGACTTCATAACATATGGAAAGCAACTTGACAAAAAGATCAATCTTAACATCATTTAAATAAAAAAAAAAATTTGTTGCATTTACATTTCTTCCATGGTTTGGGTATTACTGTTTCTTGAGAAAAGGAACAACCTTTTCACAAGCCTGTATGCATGAACAAAGTGCGGAAGGCACCTCACTTTTACACAATTTCCATATGACCTAATAAATAACCTACTTAATAGACTGACCCACATTTATTCAAGATTTTCAAATCAACCAATTGTTTGGTTCTGCTGTGTGTGTTAATGCCAGATGGGTTCCACATAACATGAACCTTAACTTAAACTGAAACTTAACCGTGCAGACGAGTCAATTGTACTCTAGGTGGCAGTAGACACCTATCCAAGCCAGATACGAATACTCGCGCTTTATCAAAAAAACACAAACAAAAACTCCACCCAACCATACAGGCTTATATAAAAGTTTTGGAACGCTATGGCAAACTACTTTGTCTCCAAATAAAAGTCAACTTAAATGACATTTGCACACATCTTTAAAAAAAAAAAAATCTTAATATTTAGCATATGTGCAGAAATGTCAATTAAGTTTCCTACACAGGTTAATTTGGAAAGGAAAAAGTCAAAGGATAACCTTAGATCTGATATTTCCTTATGATGAAAAAGTTCAGAACCTTTTCAACAGTTGCTATTCTGAAAGCCCAGAATAGTTTAAGGTTGTTCACTGCAGAGATGGTGCAAACTTATTTTAAGAGTCTTCTAAGAAAACGTGATGCTTATTTGTTTATTTAAAACATCGCATAAGCATCAATGGCCATTAACGTCAGAAGCATGGATACATCGATACTCGTCATATACACAGCCAGTTTAGAGCACCCAATTAACCTAAAGCATGTCTTTGGGATGTGGGAGGAAACTTTTGTACCCAGAGTAAACGCACAGAGTCCAAGGTCACTTGTGACAACGTGCCACCCATAAGAAAAAGTGAGGAATACTCCAAGAAGAATGTTGACCAAAGTTTTTCCCTGACGCAACAAGTGATTTGGCATGACTAGATATGACACTGATCATGTCTGCAATGGCTTTTCCTTGCTCATCCCTAATCGGGCCAGGCTCTAACTGACCCCTGCATAACCCATTTCATCAGGATTTGTAAATTTTAAGAGCTGTCCATGCAGCCAAGCAAACAGAACACAAGATACTTCCATATTCAATCCCTTGTAGTTCCAGAAACAAACTGAGGGATATGAAAAACAGGAGTCTCTGTAGAGCTCAGTGGAAAGTGTACAACTTCTCCACACTGTGCCTTTAGACACGAGTTTTGCTCATGCTCAGCCATCCAGTCAGCTGACCAAGAAACTCCAAACACAAGTCAAGCACAACAAAGACGTATATTTTCACCTACATTTTGGTAAGTCTGCGTAGGACACAATGCACCGATTAAGGAAACTGAACGGGTCCTTTGAGAAGCAAACCTGATCATACCCCTCAGTCCTATTCATGGTCACAGTGGAGGTGGAGCCCAATCGAGTTCAAGGTAGGAACCAACCCAGGGATCAAACCCAGCACACGTGCGTGTATGCACACTTCGGAAACATCAATTAACCTAATGCAGGGAAACTGGAGAACCCTGAGGAAACCCACACAGTCCTGGAGAGCACATACAAAGTATATGTTAAACTACCTATTGGCTATTGGCTACACATCCATATTAACAGTCCCCTTTTTCATCCCAATTTGAGAACCAACAGCGCCCATCTGCCTACTTGGGAAATGTATTTTTAAATAAACCAAGCAGTTCCATTTGAAGTGTCAACCTGAAGGGGAGTGAACTGATAATTGACACAAACTTTAACGAGGACTCCATTCCATTTCTGGTCCTCACACTACTTGTTCACACCACCACTTATTTAGCTCTGGTTATGCTTCGTGTATTCCTCTTCGTGTTGCTGCTGTTTGACTGTACTATTTGTTTTATTCAAAACAGAATAGCAAAACGGTTGAGGGGAGGGGAGGGTGGCACAAAAGAGAAAGCATGGAAGAGGAGTCATTTGGTAATCGTTTGCATATCACAACATTAGAAGGAAGACTATGACGACATTTCATTAAAAATAAAAAAATAAAATCTAAAACAGAACAAAAACACAGCAGTCACAGTAAAACTAATTTCTATCAAGGAACCAGACCTGTAATACATGGTCAACAGAAAGGAACCTTAATGGAGTTAACTTGCCTAAATTATATCAAAACAGCCTTGATATTCAACATGAAGGGTGTCTGTGTGATATAATCAACTGTGATCAGTCACATGTGCAACTGATCTGGTTTATGAAAAGGAAAGGTTTGTCCTCCAACCTAATAAACATGATGTTGGGGTAATGTAAAGCACATCAGGCTGTTTTGTTTGCAAAACACATTAATCACGTGGACAACCAAACAACAACATATGAACCAAACTTGGGAGTTGCTCCGGTTCAGGGCCTGTATTACATGTACAAATATGCAAAAGATGTGGGATGTGGTGGCTTCGTGGTTAAGGTACTGGACTATGGACCAGAAGGTTCAAATCCCACCTCTGTCAAGCTGCCACACGAGTCCTTGAACAAGACCCTTAACCCAAAATGGCTTGGACTGTAAGATTGTATCAGTTGTAAGTCGCTCTGGATGAGGGCGTGTGCCAAATGACAAATGTAAAAGAAATGAGCTAGTGATCCGAGACCACTTGAAATGCTGAATTGCTTAAATGAGCACAAGCAACCTGCGCTACACCATTAGCAGACATGGATGTCTGTACTGCATCACTGAAACTGCACAGCATCACAATACAGTGGCAGGATTCAAAATTTCTCAGATTAAATACAGCCAGAACAGATCAATCAAAAGAAAGTCTGGATCTGCCTAAACAGAGATTCTTCAGATTGGATTAGTCTGTAGTTATTACAGTCCATTAGTAAAACTGGTATAAATACTAAATTAAGTGTTGAGAGGGACAGTTATAGATCTGACGCCCTATAAATGAATGAAGTACAAGGACTTCTATAACAGGAGTTCATATTAATTGCCCATTTACTGTAAGGTTGCTGCCAGTAACTGTTCCTAGTCCAACAGTCGCTTCGCAAATCAAGATATTTGAAAAGCCATTGTTCTTGTGATTATGGGGTTCTATAAATACACTGGGTGTTTTATAGGCCTGGCAGGATGACCAGGGTGTCCTGGAAAATGTTGTGTCAGGTTTAATAAATTCCTATATGTGCCTCCACAAGATGGCAGTAAAGCACAGCTTTACTCCAAAACGGACGCTTTCCAGTGAGAAGACCATTACTCGAAGGTGCAAACGAGTGGCTTGTATTCTTTCAGTGCTCCAACTACCACAATCAGACCTTAACAGCTTCTCAGCAAAATAAAGTGCAAGCAGATGCATCTCAGAGCTCAAATTTCTTACGGCAGGAACACCTTCACTGTGTTTCAGACTCAAAACAAACAGCACATTCAAAGGCCTCGAAGCAAACTGCTCAGAGGTTCCTTTGTGCACAGAGAGTAACTGCATTTTCACAAACATGAGACTTGAGCATCAAACAATATGACCACTATGTGTGATCTCAGGTCGGTCAACTAGGACAACTCTCAACCATTGGCCGGTGAGCCAAGAGGAGATTGAAAGCCAGCCAATTAAAGGCAAGGGCAGTCTGACGCTTCTCCAATCAAACAGCAAATACTTTAACATATTTGGACAGGCTTGTTGTGCCGTTGGACTCACACTTTCCATTCCAGACCATGTCCACAGTAACAGAGCTTTGATCATGCTCCCTCACATACACTTTCTCTTAGGGAACAAATGAAATAAACAAACAAAACAACTCCATGCAGAGAATAGCGTTGTACTTCTCCTGGCTTGACTGTGAAGCATTTACATTTACAGCATTTAGCAGACGCCCTTATCCAGAGCGACTTACAATTGATACAGTCTTACAATCCAAGCAATTGTGGGTTAAGAGTCTTGCTCAAGGACCCAACAGTGGTTGGCTTGGCAGATGTGGGATTTGAACCCTGGACCTTCTGGTCCAGACTCCAGTACCTTAACCACTAGGCCACCACAGTCCTTTAACCATTTACCTCCAGAACCAAGGGATTCATCCTATACGCACCTTTCAACCAGCAATTTAACAGCCCCCAGTGTCTACAGTTTTTTTTAACCAAAATGCAAGCAAATGCAGGCTGTAAAAACAAGTGTAACAAGCGAGGACATCAGGCTTACACACTCACGCCGCATAATGAGGCATATGCAAGCTACACAAGCCTGTAGACGCAAGTATGCATTAGCCTTGAATTAGTTCCGCTACACTCTCTGCAGTCTAAACAGAATCACTGCTGGAAAGTGTCCATTTTGACCGTTCCAAATTTCTGGGTAGTTCAGGGAAATAACCAAATAGAAAAAGATGAGGAATCTCAATAACTGACGACTTGGATGAATGTCATTGGTTAAATTTCTTTTTTTTTCCCCAGCAGCCAACAATATTTGAACTGAGAGCAAGTTTGAGACTTCAAGTGCAGATATTGCACATCAGCACCAACTAGAGAAGCCACCTGTGTCAAATTCTGGCAGCACTACCACTGTTTTCTTGCACATTATTAATAGCAAAGTGGACATTCTAAGCTGCTGGCATGATGGTGAACAGACAGGGTGAAAAAAGTGATCCTTTTGATCAAGCTTTAGCAACATCTACTTTATTTATCGGACCATAAGGCGCACTTTGAAATCCTTTAACTTTCTCAAAAATCGACAGTGCGCCTTAAAATGCGGTGTGTCTAATGTATGAATTAATTCTGGTTATGCTTTCTGACCTTGAACCTATTGTAGATGGTACACGGCACTCATAAACCTGTCAAAATATTTTAGCACGGTCTTGGTAAATTACGAAGCTTAAGGCAACCGTAGTGCGCAGCATCTTGGAGTAATACGGTATGTGCTTCAGCATTAGGGTACGTTCATTTATTTTCGAAGCGGATTTCAAACACAACGCTATCAGTCACGCAGTACAACATGGACATAGAGCAGCTGCGAGAGAATTCTACATTAACGAATCAATGGTACGGAAGTGGAGGAAGCAAGAAGACGCCCTGCGCCAGGTAAAGACCAAACTGAGCTTCCGACGGAACTTAAGAGTTTTGTTTCATTTCATGCGTCTTATAACCTGGTGCGCTTTATGGTCCGAAAAATGCGGTAATTGCCACACAACATGAACTAAAAAGCTTTTACTATTGTATAGCTAGCAGGAAAAGTGTTTTTAAAAGGTCATTAAGAGACAGACATGCACATTTGTCTTTCCTATCGAGCTGGATGCATTCCACATCACTCCATTTTGAGGCGAGACCACATTGTTGCAAATGGCTCCGCTTATATAAACCATCTGCTTCATTGCATCACACACATGCCTTTTATCCATGTCCACACACACTTCCCATGACTCACATTTGGTTTGAAAGCACATGAAACAGCACAAATTTGATTCTTTAAGCGGCAACCAATAAAACAGGAGTATGAACATCATTTTAGTTTTTTTTCCCCCCTCTACAGGTTTACGGAGTATACTAGATCATGACTGTGCACCAACGTCAAACTAGTATTTCAAACTGTGCTTCTGAAGGGAGGTGTGGAATAAATGCTGAGATCACGTTTCCCCGGTTCCTAATAATTCAAACTTAGTCACTGTGTACAAAGTAGGCTAAGAGACTAAACAAACAACAAAATTAGGTATGTAAATGAGACAATACAATAGGATCATTCTACTTTATACAGGAAACAGACTCATTTTCAACTACTCTACCCAACTTACAGGAACAGCTAATATGACACATGACAAAGAAAGTACTGTCGTGTCAGATGGTCTGAGGGCAAGACGGTGACTGACTTCAGCAAAGCCAGCATTACCCAACGCACTCATGCATGGGCTGTGGCACAGAGGCTACGTGCGCAAATGTGCATCTACCAGCACGGAGAGTCATCATCTGTGGATACTAATCATCCTACGCTTCAGCTCACAGGCTCTTCATTAAAAATACACCACATTCCTAGTTGTCCAGCATTTCTACATCAATTTAGCTGAAATGGAATTGTTGAAAAACGTATAAAACCACAGACATCTCCAAAACATTTTGGTATGATTTGAGGACCCAGTAAGATGCAATCTAAAATCGTTATTTCGCCCACATCTGTTTCATACATATTTTCGGAGAGAGGCGAGTTTGGTGACTTGAGATTACACAATAACTAGGCAGTGACAAACATACCTGATGCTGCCAATGTGTTTTACTGAGCAGCCCTCGTGATCGTACAATCACATTTACAATGTACATGTACAGTTTCTATTCATTTATGCAAATCTGAGAAATGGTCTGATTGACGATTGCATCTGTGACAAAGTGCATGAAGTCTAGTCTGCGATGAACAACAGACAGGGGCTGTACATCATCCGAGGTTTCTAGTTCTGATTGCTTAAAATAGTGCATCAGTGTGTCGATCGCGTGTTCCTTGCCCAAAAAATAAAAGACTGATGTGAGTAATACATCAACTGAGCAATAACAATTAGCAGCGATGAATCAGTGGCACAATGTGCCAGCTGAGGAGAGAGCAGGGAAGGCGATTGTCAGCAGGATTAAGAGTGCTACTTACTAACCGGTGCGAACAGCTTAACGGGGGAGAATTTAGTTGCTGTCAAGACATTTGTCACATTTCAGGAATGGCGAGGGAGAGAGCCGAGGTTGCTCGTATTTTGAGGTAAAGTGCAAGAAGGGAAATTCGTCCCACCATCACAGGTGCCATGAGATGAGGTTGGCTAGACTATGGCGGGGTGGGAGGATACACAATAATGAGGTTAGACTGTATTATGATTCAAGGGTAGCGCGGAGTGATTTTGTCATTAGTGCATGTAACACTAGCCTCAATTAAATATTATGCTAAGCTGTACGCTTTACATAATGACCAATTTATACGACTTGCCCAGTTGGCAGTGACAAGTACCTACTGACAGTTGTCCAAAGTGGGGCAAACCACAAAAACAGTCCTGCGTGCATAAGACTTGATGTGTGTGAGCTTGTAACTAGAGTGCGCAAGTGGTGTAACCAGACCTTGGAATGGAAGTAGGTCACTTGGTCCGATAGGTTCCTTTTTCTTTTACATCACGGACAACTGGAGCTATGAGCACCATTTGGAACTAGGATGCATTGTGGGTAGGGTGAAGACAAAACAGTGAAGGAAGAGTGATGCTCTGGATAACATCCTGCAGGGAAATCCTGGGTCAAGGAATTCACATGGACCCAGATACTGTTGCGGACAGGGTATAATCAGTAAAGATTACTACAACAGAGTTGGGCTGTGCCTTTAAAATAAATAAAAGATACAGCAAAATATCCCCATTTCCATGATATGCTACATTGCTTTTCAGAAAGTATCTTTTTGAAGGACGGAAAAACATTTTAAATGGGGTGTAAACAACTTCTGTAGATGAAGTGATTTGACTCCATTTGTCTGCTGAATTATCAGTGTGGTGTGTTGTACTAAGAGGAGCTCTTACGCCGTAATTTATATTTCAGCTCTTTATATTTTCAGTGAACCATGTGGAATATCACAATATGCATCGTATTGTATCCTGTTTAAATAAATATATACACATTTAAAATTTGATTCCACTTGTCGGTTCCTACCAACGCTTTTTATACTTCAAATACACGGACAGGATTAGCGCAAAAATGATTGTGACAACTTCGATTTTATTGCCAGCCCAGCACAGAGCGAGTGCTATGTTCCTGGGATTAAACAGAGATATAGAGAGACAGATAGATAAAAAAGCACTCATTCAGATCAAGTGCATCATATTTATATACTTTAGAAAGTTCAACATTTTTGGTGGGTTTCTCACTACAGAATGGGATGCACATTCTATTAGAATGCGTTTTATTGTGTGAAGTTTTACATGTTGGTGCCAGTGAGTCAAAGCCAAATGACCTATTCGACATCTTGTTAGAATTGATTGGTCTCGCCAGTTAAGGGGCTATGACTTGGTTTATTACCCATTTTGGGTCTGATTTCATAGAACTTATTGCTTTGGTGCAGGTTCCATTCATCCTGCCAGTAGTTCTAATGCAAGTTTTTTTATATTGGAAAAAGCATCTGTTGGTGGGATATGGCCCATTTTCCTTTCCTTTTCCTCCAGTTCATCCATTTCGTCATTGTCAGTGATGTCACAATGGCCATACATATATTATCTAACCACCTCTCCAATGTACCTCTTTCTCCATTGGAGACAAGTGGATGTTCTGTTTCCTATGGGTCTGAACATATTAGTGCTTACAGGGGTTCTCAAGAATGAAGTCCATGGCCCAGGACAATGCAGAAGCCTCTGCTGGACGCTCTGGGTAATGCACTACAGGGAATTCCTGGGTATAGAAATTCAAATGGACCCAGACTCTTGTGGATTGGTGGTCCAAGTTTTGGCTCACTGGGGTACATGCAACAAAGATTATTATATCAGAGCCCATACTGGTCTGCAACACTGGGCAGGAATTGTACCAGACAGAATTCAGTCCAATTCACTGTTGTATATTATTCCATGAAGGCACATGGCCAACACCATGAGCAATGCATTTTTCTACAAAATTTGTCATAAAGCAAGCCAATCATGTCTGCTGCTCAATAGAACTAGGCAACACGTGGTTGTACAGAGTTAGTAAATTTGAGGATCAGGGATAGATCAGGCTGTGATACTCGTTTCTTATAAATGGAATGGCGAGATGATAAAAAGTTACACAAACAGCCTGGAATTGTTGGCACACTGCTAAATCAAGCAACTAAGATCGAAATTAGCTACTCTCCATGCTCAATTTAAATCCATTAACCCCGAACACACACATACAATGCTGTGGTTTCAGTAGTACTACAAACAGGAAGGGAAGGACAACAGGTCAGAGAATGAACATAAACACATCTGTGTTTATTTGTTTCTTTAACTTTGCTGTAGTGGAACACCATGGGAGACTGAATAAGCTACACAGCAGGACAGCAAGCGAGAGAGAGAGAGACTGACCTCCAGCATACATGACGGCCAACATGATGGAAGAAATCCAGGAGACCTGACTACTGGTGGCGTTGAAGATCACTTCAATATCTTTGAAGAAGACAGTGATGGATTTGGGGAAGGCATAGGAGAAGCCGATACTGATGAAGGCTCCTAACACCACAGCCCAACCCCAGCCACCTTCTGGGGGCGTGTAGCCCACTGGACCGCCTGTCGCTGGAGGCATTGCTGCAAACTCTCACACGATGAACCTGAGACGAGACTAGGGTCAAATGAGCAGCATACACACCGTCAGCCTGTGAAAGAGACAGAGCAAAAGTCAACAGAAGTACAAAACACAGTAAACAACTTAAGGGTTAAGAGCCTTGCTAAATGGCCAAAGCTGAGACTATCACTCAATCCTCTGCTTAATAGCCCATTACCTTAACCACTGAAGCCACCACTGCTTCTTTAGATTCACATTCTTTTTACTTATTAAATAATAATAATAATAAAAAAAACAATGACCCAAACTCGAGTAAACCAGTGGATCAGACCCAATCAACAAAATATCAAAACAATCAATAATGGTCCAAAAAAAGAATTATATAAAGCAAATCAATACATTGTCATTACTGGATTAAGCAGATAAAGTGAATGAGTGTAACTGAAATGTAACTCCTCATTACACCCTGGTACATGAGCAAGTTTAAGCCAGGACAGTAATGCATGTTGTAAACATGATGAATTTAGGCTATTAGAGTTACATTTCATTACTGTTTAACCAACACGTTCCACTTGCATTCACACGAGTTACTGTTCAACCATTTCCTAAAAGTCACCAATTCCAATGTAAAGCACATGTCCTATTGTATTACAATTATTTTCTAGGTGTGGACAAGGATAATAAAGTAACTAACATGTATTTAGATATTCAATCTTAATAAATATGAAATAACCTGGGATGCAGTGGGTTAAAGCATTGTACTTGTGTAATAATCGCACCACCTGAAAGACTATAACCGACATCACTTTTATTCAATAGAAAAAAGAAAAAAAAAAAAAAGGCACTCACTAAAACCAAATATAAACAAATTAACTCATACACAAACTGTTCAAGGATTAGCTTCTTCAAAGGAATGATGACAACACTCCTGTCTGGCAATATACTGGTTTCATCTGTATGGAAACTAAACCACTGCAGGTTTACGTTACATGGACTTCACCAGAAAATGAATTAATTACAAAAAAGGACAGCCAGCAGCACAACAAAAGCGAAGCTGCAAGAAGCTCACGGCCACAATTGGTTCTTAACCAAATTTAGATCACAATAATATTGTTCGAAACAAGTAATTCACGCAACAATCAATTGTCAACATTACATTATTGGCCCAATCCTACTGCCTACCTCTGGTCGCTTTAATCATAATTAGGGTGGCAACAAATGACTTCATAGTCAAATGAAGTATCAATTATTGAAACAATATTATTCGGATTATGAATCGCTCACCAAATAAGACTTGAGTAGCCTTTACACTTAGCGGAAGGTTGTTTTATGCATTTGTTAACTAATAACGAAGACAAAGATGAATACCTTATTCAAAAACTCAGTCTCAATTTCCTGTTAATAAAGAGAGAACTGAAACTTACTACCAATGATGTGCAAAGTAGCAGCAACAAAACTTAAAACCAAATCAGGGTCTCCAGACGAGGGGAAAAAAAAAAAAAAAAAAGGGTTCAAATTCAGTGGTGAACATTTGTGGCAAATGAACAGTTAAATTTGATATTCCATTTCAACAGAACCCATTTAACCCTTCATTCAGATCACCTGTGTGGTCACAGAACCACCACTTGACACTGTCAGGGTAAATGTTAGAACTAGAGGCAAACAGAAAACTGTTCTCCTACACTGCCTGAACTTGAACACCCCCGTGGCTTCGACGATGACAACGATTCCATGTTTAAAACTATAACCAATTTGGAATGTGAACAGGCTCGGTGTGAATAATGGTTACTTGCTTCTCCGTACCAACTCCAATAATTAGTTAAGTGTATGTTTTAACGTCATGCTCTGCACCAAGCCATTCTCATGACAAGAATGTCTCCAATAATGATTTAAGAGAACATACAATTAAAAAAATAAAAACAAAAAAAAAAAAGTTACAGCTCATAGCATGAAGAACACTTTTGCTCTTCAGATGCACCAATCAAATCAAACCACAGTACAACTGACAACCTTTTTCCAAAGTTAAGTGAGAAATGCTCCCACACTTGAGGATTTTGTTCTTGAGGCTGCTATCAAGATTTTGTGAACTCTCCAGTAAGTGGTAGTGTCACTGGTAACTAGTTTGGTAGCCGATTTTAGTAGACGAAGTTGATTAATGCACCCCTAATCATTACAGGCAGTTGTCTCAAATTCACAGTTCTAAACTGCTACATTATTGTAATTGCCTATAGCATGCATTGTGCTTTTTAGTTACATGTTGAAATTTACAGTGGGGCAAAAAAGGTATTTAAGCAATCAGTCACTTATTGTGCAAGTTCTCTGACTTAGAAAGATGAGAGAGGTCTAACAATGAGAGACAAAAGGAAAAAATCCAGGTTTGCACAAACTGTAGCTGGTATTTTTGGCCCATTCCTCCATGCAGATCTCCTCTAGAGCAGTGATGTTTTGGGGCAACACAGACTTTCAACTCCCTCCACAAATGGTCTACACGGCTGAGATCTGGAGACTGGCTAGACCACTTCAGGACCTTGAAGTGCTTTTTACAGAGCCACTCCATTGCCCGAGCGGTGTGTTTGGGATCATTGTCATGCTGGAAGACCCAGCCATGTTCCATCTTCAATGCTCTCACTGATGGAAGTTTTGGCTTAAAATCCCCCGTTCATTCTTCCCTTAACACGGATCAGTCATCCTGTCCCCTTTGCAGAAAAAGCCCCCCAAAGCATGATGTTTCCACCCCCGTGCTTCACAGTAGGAATTCTTCCTCCAAACACGGCAAATTGAGTTTTTACCACAAAGTTCTATTGTAGTTTCATCTGACCAAATGATATTCTCCCAATATTCTTCTGGATCTTCCATATGCTCTCTGGCAAACTTCAGATGGGCCTTGACATGTACTGGCTTAAGCAGGGGGACACGCCTGGCACTGCAGGAACCGAGTCCCTTTCGGCGTAGTGTGTTACTCGTGGTAGCTTTGTTACTTTGGTCCCAGCTCTCTGCAGGTCATTCATCAGGTCCTGCTGTGTAGTTCTGGGATTTTTGCTCACCGTTCTCATGATCATTTTGACCCCATGGGATGAGATCTTGTGTAGCGCCCCAGATCGAAGGAGATTATCAATGGTCTTGTATGTCTTACAATTGTTCCCACAGTTGATTTATTCACACCAACCTGCTTGCCTATTGTAGATTCAATCTTCCCAGCCTGGTGCAGGTCTACAATTTTCTTCCTGGTTTCCTTCGACAGCTCTTTGTTCTTGGCCATGGTTGAGTTTGGAGTCTGACTGTTTGAGGCTGTGGACAGGTGCCTTGTGTAAAGATAACGAGGTTGAACAGGTGGCATTAATACAGGTAACGAGTGGAGGACAGAAGAGCTTCTTAAAGAAGTTACAGGTCTGTGAGAGCCAGAAATCTTGCATGCTTGTGGGTGACCAAATACTTATTTTCCACCATGATTTACAATTAAATTCTTTAAAAATCCTACAATGTGATTTACTGGATTTATAGTTGAAGTGTACCTATGATGAAAATTACAGACCTCTCATCTTTTTAAGTAGCAGAACTTGCAGTCAGTGACTGACTAAATACTTTTTGGCCCCACTGTAATTACTTTGTTTTTCAGATATTTCCTGTAATGAAAAGATCACAATGAAAGACTCAGCCTCTCTGGCTCATTTAAGGTGTATACAGTTCATTTAGAAGTGAATTAAAGATCTCAGTATATCTTATGTACGAGAGGATATGCCAAGGACATGAAATGACATGACTACATATAGTTTCATTCTTTACCTTGCCTATTTGTAGTTCTTCGCTGTCTGGAGAGAATGTCTGTTTTCCACAAGTACATATAAAATGTCAGTACTTGGCTTGTAACAGATAAAAGTATACCCGTTATATACCAGGTATAGCTTTTAATTATTATTTAGTTTTAAACTCATCTTGTTAACTTGTTGATAACTTATCTTGTTCTAGAAATAGTTACAGCTTTAACAGCATTACTGTGAAAGGTGTGATAAGGTAGGTGAAAGGGTAGTATAAAAATTATAAAATGTTAAACACAACATTTGAAGATTCCTAAATTCTAGTACTCCAGTTCAGTCCTTGTTAAAAATAAATAAATAAATGACCTTTTCACTTAAATATGTAAAATAACACTGTAGCCAGTATGACTGTGAATTTTAAAACAATATAAACATCCCACCCACCCAGGTCATCTGTGGCACTAAACATTGATACATTTTCAAAATACATAATTTCTCTTGATTTAGTCCTCTCCAAATCACATCTAGGCTCTCCCATATCACAATAGCCACCGACCTGGAAGGGCAAGGGCCAGCATGTGATTCTGATGCATGCAATTCTAGCCACCATATCTTTAGCTAGTGACACTAATCTACAAAAGTGAAAGCATTACCCTGTTCTATGTACACGGACTAAACTGTGGCCTGCTGGATACAAATGTACAAGTTACTTGTAGGTAACTGTGCTCTAAAATGACACATGAAGTTCGTACATCTTTCTGGATGTTCAAACTACCCACTATCTAGTTGATGAATACTACTAAAAAGAATAACACCATCACGTTCTTTACTCTGCCCTGGTTTATGGACACAACATGCTGTGGTTGGTGTGAATTGTCGCCAACCCTTACTGGATCAAACAACTGCACTGTCAGTTTGTTTAATGTTGATATGAGCCTCAATGGCCATCTGAACAACAGACAAGGTTACATCAAGACTATTGTTTGTGTGTAGTAAACCCACACAGAGGACATGCAGACTCCACACAAAGGACCCAGGTCGCTCTACAGTGGGACTAAACCCAGGAACATCTTGCTGTGAGGTGATGGTGCTACCCACCGAGCCACACCACATACACAGATCATCATGGATGCATTAATTTCCCAACAGCAGAGGAAGAGTCGTTTGCCCAGGCAAAACACCAAATTGTATGGTCTTCGTTAGTCCAGTTGCTAGCATATCTTGTACATTTAGGCTCATTTAGACCTAGGTAGGAGAAAATGTGGAATTGTTTTGCAATATTTCTAGTTGTGTGAAGTCACAGAACCATTAATGTTCGTTAATTGTTAACAGACTTATCTAGGCACATTATTAGAAGTCTGCAGGAAAAAAGGCATATCTTTCTTGGGAGCTCACTTAAGTAATGACTGTGCAGCATTATCAAGGCCCTACAATATCAACTAATCAAGGTACAGGTAAAGGTTACATCAACTTCATGTTAATGATAAGTGACTGGATTTATATCTACCAATTATATTAAAAGACCATTTATACCAAGGCAGAGTAGTTGCCCAGAGTTGCAGCAGCACACGGAACTAGTTTTCACTGGGGCGTTTTATGCATCCGTTATCTGGTCTGTAAGCAGATAGGGATAAGCAAGATAAATTCATGTCTCAATGCACCCAAGGTGCATTTACACCCGATTTACATTGGACTTGCAGATTTGTATCTGAAAATATATAAATGCTGGACATGCTCTAAAGAACAGAAGTACTGGGACACCTACAAATTACACAAACGAGAGGTTTATGATATCCCACTAAATCCATAGGCATTAATATGGAGTCTGCCCCCAGTTTGGAGCAATAACACTCTACTGGGAAGAGTTTCTACAAGATTTGAGATTGTCAGAGCAAATTCTTGAACAGCACATGAGGTCAGACACTGGTGTTAAATGAGGGGGGCCTGGCTTGCAATCTCAGTCCTAGTTCATCCCAAATGTGTGGGCCAGCCAACTTCCACACAAACCTCACCTAACCATGCCTTCATGAACCTTGCTTTGTGGACTGGGGCACAGTCATGCTAGAATAGAAAGGCCTTCCCCCAAACTGTTAACAGAAAGTTGAAATCATACAATTGTCGAAATCATCTTGGTATCCTAAAGCATCAAGATTTCCCTTCACTAGAACACAGGAGCTTACACCACCCCCTGAAAGTTAGCATTAACCCTCCACCCCCAAACTTTACAGTTAGCACAATGCGATCAGGCAGGTAATGTTCGCCTGGCATTGGCCAAACTCAGACTTGTCCAATAAGACAAATGACTCATCACTCTGCAAAACGTGTTTCCACCGCTCCAGAGTACAGTGGCAGCATGCTTTACAAAACTCCATTTGACACTTGTTCTATGATCTAAAGCTTGCACACAGATCATCTGCTGTGGAAATGCAGACCATTAAACTCCTGGCATACTGTTTTTGTGCTGACGTTAATGCCAGAGGAGATTTGGACCTCTGCAGTTATTGAGTGATTGGTGATTCTGATGCACTATGCGCCTCAGCACGTGCCGTGATCCCCAAGAGCTCAAACTCTTTAGAAAGACCCATTCTTTCAGAAATGTAAAGGCAGACTGCATGGTTAGATGCTTCATTTTATACACCTGTGGCACGAGGTGTGGCACAGTACTTTTGTCCATATAATATAACATAACCGCACATCTCTGAACTGGCCCTGTTATCAATGGGTACCAGCAGACAGCACGGAATTCTGTTGTCAAACAAAAACTATCAAAACCAAGGTCAGTTCTCTGCTGTTACACTTGCAGATAGCGTAAACACTTAGCCATAACAGAACTGGAAGAATTAAATAATGATCATTAATAATGTATTAATCACACTTCTAAAATTAATGAAAATAAGTGACCCTTAACCATCTCAATTCCCACGCCACCAATTCAGAAGGATCAAGACTCACTATAGACAAGATGTACCTGACTACCAAAACACTAAAGTGCATTTACATGCACCAAATAATGCAACCATAAACAGAAGTCTGCAGGTACCCAATTGAGATCTGATCATTAGAAATGGCCATGTAAACAGCATATGAAAATCTAGAAATCACATTAAGAAATCTGACAGAGCGAGCCAGAATTTAGCCCATACTCTGATTTAAGCCGTAGCGGTTAGAATAAAATACTGTTGCCAGGTCCTCTTACTAGAAAAGTTTACTACTTTTGGGCTTTAGACCTTGTGGCTGCTTTCTCACAGGATCTGGCAACCCTGGTACTGACTGCAGCTGTGAAACAGCTATCAAACATTTGGGGAAGATTTCAAATGCAGAATATACACTCAAGGAAGTCAAGATTTTATTTTTTTTTTATTTGAAAGTTACATCCTTGATAGATCCTCCTGTTGGATGGCTGGAATGTACAAATGTATTACTGCCAGAGTCATGTAAACCCAGGAGGGTACCCCATTATCTGCATACCCAAGTGCATGTTAACTTGGCATTATCATCAAGCCCATGTAAACGCACTCCCTGACCAATACTTGATGACTTTGGCCACCATGCATGCCATAGCTCGTGAGAAAACAAGCAAGGACATACATAGCAGGTCACTGCAAGAAACCATCCAAGTTTTTATTTGCAATTTGGACCGACTACATGCCAACTCCACACAGGCAAGTGCAAGTTCGAACCCGGGAATCTCTGGAGCCTTGAGGCATCTGCTATCGATTCGTTTAATCTCCATCGAGTACTTTGTGAAACCTTCCTTCACAGCAAAGCTAAGAATCCAAGATAATCCTCAAGGCATAATATATCCAGTTCCTCTCTTGTGGACTCTAAAGCTCATGCATTCCATCACCAATAACAAAGCTGGGCAGTATGACTGTAGAGATTTGACTATACCATTTACAGCTACCATTTCTATATTATTCATACTTGATTTTAAACAAAGTATACTGGATGGGGCTTTTACTGTTTTCACGCAAGAGCTACGAGGATGGATGGAAAGAAAGGGACATTTTCAGACAAGACTCCTCACAAACAAAAACACACCTTGTGACTAAAAGGGTAGTAAATTCTGTTATGTGGACATGGTTCGTTGTTTAACAAAAATTGACACTGAGCAGAAAAACATCTATAAACTTTGCAGCTTAAGTTTTGGATGAAAGCAGCAACACTAACAATCTATCATTTTAAAACGAAGCAGGCATAGCAGCATTGCAGAAGGTGTGTGCTGCATTCAGTATTAAAGTGGTGGTGTTAAAAATAACTTAAGTTTACGTTCAGAAACATTTGGCTGTATCCTTGGCTCATGGAATTATGTACAAGAATTCCAGTGGATGGACGAACAAATTCTTTTTCAAGGACTATTCTGCCATATACTACTACCATGATAAAATTAAACATACTATGATAGAGGTTTAAAAACCAAAGTACGGCAGTTGTGTTACCTTCCCACTGTGTTTCGTTAGATTCATTCTTTATGCCATGCCAGCAACAAAGGCTATAATCAGGGCAGGAACAGTCAAGCACAACTACCACACCAATAGAGGGTGGGGACTCCAAGCATTGCAGCCCACAAGCCAGTCTAGAGGAGGACTTTAAAATTCAGTACTTCTAAATACTTTTCTTGGCAGAATTGGAAAAAAACAAATCCATCATCAGACGCTTTATCAAGTAAAAGGCATTCCTAGTGCCAATTATGCAATGTGGTAGATTTGTTTTGTTAACCTTTGTAGCAAATAAATTGCAGATATGAGACCAAGCAATTTTTACTCCGTATCTGAACATTCTGGCTTCATAAAGAAAGTTCAAACAACATCAAACTTCATCCATATATTATAAGCACATTTGGGCATTCACTCAACTTAAAACAGACATTCAGAACTTTTAAACAACCATCTTGCAGTGGTCAGTTATATCAAATTATTATAATGCAAGATAGCATTATAATACTATTTTCTCTCTAAATCTGAAACACAACCAAAGTTCCATAGTGAAACCAACTTCACCAGTTGCAGTGTAATCTGACTACAGATCATCACATTATTAAACAGAGTGTTAAAGGATTAACTAGACTTAGACAGCAACTGGATATTTGAATTCTGGAAAACAGATTAAAAGACTAAAGGCAAACAATTCAGATTACTTCAAATATTAAGTGATTATTTAATAATTGTAACAATCCTATATCACATGATTAACAGAACCACTTACCTTTAGGTTCTAAATCCATTCATATGAAACAATATCAAACAGGTCTACTGTGAGCTAAAATGTGAAGGTGGCTAAACAAAAAAAAACCCACCACACCCAGAAATGGCTTGGGGCCCAGTGAGGTAAGCCATGCAATGTGTTTAACAAAGATAGTGTAATAACTTGGAGACCCCAACCAGCCAAAAACACGCCTCGACAGTCTTCAACATGAATGATCCCATAATCTATTCCTCTACTTGATCAAGAAAAAAAAGTAATTAACTAAACTTAATTTGTTTGACATGTGCGCCACAGAACCAGAGTTGAACCAAAAACAAAACACAAAAAAACAAAAAAAAGTAATACTGACCAAGATGCATGACTCATGGTATCACGGTTGTAATCACATTTAGTTCCTCTTCAAAATAACTGATGGATTAATCACCTCAGCAAATTACTATAGAGGCTAGTTCGCAGTTTAGTTTGGCGGACGGGATTTAGTGCAACTCCATGTACCGGGTGTTCCTTGCAGCCTTGTGTGCACCATTTGACATTGGTCATTAAGAAATTTAAGAACTTTCAGTGCTGTCGCTGGAAGTAGTTGCCATCTTTAGTTGTATAATGTACACCGTTAGCAGAAGAGTGGGGATTACAAAGGTCACAAAGGTGGTGGGTTAAATTCTCCGTGCCGTCCGAGTGCCCAAGGTAATTTATTTCATGTCAATTTAATTTAAAAGTAATTGAAGTATATTGAGAATATTGTGAAAATATTACATTATGATGCAACTGGATAAAAATCTACAAAATGTGTTTTGCTTCTATTTAACTGATTAAAGAACTGACCACCTCATTTTTCACCTCCCAGTCTTCCACCATGTTCCCAGAAAACTTGTGTTGATAGAACCTCAAATGATTGAGTGCTCAAGAGTGAACATTACTGTGAAAACACCACCTCCCATGAACAGAACCATGCAGCTGTCTAGCACCACCTAAACAAATCTGAGCATTTCATTTCCATTAGACTTCCGTCATCTCAGTATCCCTTCCAGAAAACTGCCACAACATTAAACCTCCCTGAAAAGTCATGACTTGTTTTTGAATCCATCCCTTCACTGGTGCTGGGCTGAGGCAGGATTTGAGTGCACAGTTTTGACATCATGTTGGCTAGGTTTTTCCCCCAACACATACAAGTTTTACAGCAATGTTGTGTTCAATCAAACCACAATCTAGGGAAACTGACATGTTAAGTTTTAAATGAAAGTTTGGACCACGTTCCATGTGCAGCATGAAATTCTAGTTGGACCAAGCCAAACAGTTCCAGGGACTCAGGATGTCACACCATAAATTTAGCAGTTGGTATAAATAACACTAAAATTCTATGATTCTTGATACCAATTTTTACACTACGACAAAATTAAACCAAATGATATGCGGAGTTAAGACTTCTCTAGTTTCAGAGTAGATTTTTGGGAATGTGTTCATGAAATATATTCTACTCGATAACTTGTATCTGGAGTTCAACTGTTTTAGCATTCGTTTGAATCCACACTTCCACATTGTAGGTCAAACTTGTTCTATGCATATAAATTCAGCAACTGTCCTATCCAGCCTCTTTGCTTCATGAATTTGTAATATTTTCTATGATTTTGAAATGGTTTGGATATGGTTTGCTGTGCTTTCCTGCTTGACATCCTCCTCACGTTGATGCTTTGAAAAGACAATTAGGAAAATTCAGTTCTCAGTTCAGTATGGATTTCAGCAAATGCGTGAACAGTTCAAACTGATATCAACTATCAAGTAGAAATTTAGGTACACAGATTTGCCCATATGGCATCCTTACTGAAAGATGGTGGCCTCTCTGGTCCACACTACACCCATTTTTAAACTGTACATGAACACATTTTTTGAAATAAAGCGTTCAGCTTCACTTATAATTGGTAGTAACGACAGCAGAGTTAACTTGGCCTTAAGCATGTTTGTTTACTGAAAAGACTGCCTGCCTTTCTCTGTAAATTTTAAGTCCCATGTGACTTTGTGGCTTTCTATGGTCTCAGTTATGGCTTTATTTTAAGTCCTCAAAGTCAGTGTCCTGGATATGGGAGAACTTTTCTGGAGTAAACACCCAGGTGCCTGTAATGAGTTACAAAACATTATGGGCAAACAACTGGGTTGGAGCACCACCTAAACAACGTCTGTGGGGTGCTCGTGGTCAGCAAGAGTACCTACCAACAGTAGTACCAAAAAATAAAATTTTTTTAAAAAGACAGAAACTACGAACCAGTGACAGGGTGTTGGTGCCTAAGGCTCACTGATGCACAAGCGCAGAAAAATCCTATTCTACCAGGTCTCAAGGGAAGGTCACAAACATTTAATGCGGGTTATGGGAGCAGGGTCTCACTACACACTGCAGCACTCCTGCTGAGACTTGTCAGAGTGCTTACCATGTCCACTGTAGAAAGTGCCTACAATGAGCATGTGTGTCTGACCTGGACACCAGAGCAAAGCAGATTTCCTGTTAAGGAGTGCTATTTACTTTTCAATCAAAAGGATGTTTGAGAGTGTGTGCACCATTTACCTGGAGAAGTGACAGTCTGGTATTGTCCTAGTGGGAAACCATGTTTCTGCTGCAACATTTGGATGGTGAAGTCAGAAATTGGCATAAACAACATGAAAGCATGGATGCATCCTGCCTTGTGTCAACAGTTCAAGCTGCTGCCGGTGGTGGTGTAATGGCATGGGAGGAAATTCTTTGCACTCTGGGCCCCTTGAATAGGAGATTCTCATCATGGATGTGTAACCAACAAATCTTCAGCAACTGTGGGATGCCAATCTAATCCAATGTCAATATGGGCCAAAATCTAAGGAACATTTCTAGCACCTTGTTGAACTTAAATAAATAAAGTGTACCTATTAAACTGGCTAAGTGCAATTTGTACACTTTAGTGCATCATACCTTAAAAAGTCACCCTTTTAATTAGCTGGAGGAATCTGTATTTTTCAGATCAATACTCAGTGACACTCAAAGCCTCCATTTGCAGATTCAGAAAGGTCTCAGTTTGCCTGATTCCTGAGCTTGATGATCCAAGATGAATAGCAGCAGTCAAATACAGAGATGAAATCAAGGTTCTCTACAAGCCAGCCAAGTTCTCTATCAAAGCTGGCAAACAAATCTCTATGGACTTTAAGGACAGCAGGGTAGAAAGTCAATGAACAGACTTGTTGGAAGCAAAAACCTATAACTGTCAGAGTCGTATTCAGTACAACACATTCTACCAACACTGTATGTCTATGGAGAATTCAGAAGTGTGTGGCTTAAATTATGAATGTGGAACAAGTGAGTGTTACTGAAATAATTTAGAAGGGTTCTACACAAACTTGTATATACACACACACACACAATAGCGTAGGTTCAATTGGATATTTGGGTCATTTGGAAGTTGAGAAATGGCCAAAACACTAGGCAAATATTTCCACTATGTGGTTACATGACCTCTTACCATCACACACGCCAACAGATAAGACATCAAGTTCTTACTGGACACAGAGTGATAAGTGATGGCTCTGAGTAATGCAGCTGTACTGAATAACTCACTATACTATATTTGCTCAGATTCATCAGCATTTCCACATGTATGCACTGGAAATGAAGAAACGAATCTGACATTATTATTTGGTACTAATCTTTATAAACCACTCCTAAGCAACACTAGTCTGTATTAATTCGGGTTTTAAACTAGGAGCACTCCATACACTATAGTCAAGTTTGGCAACACCCAAAAAGATAACCATGGGTATTGTAGATTCTCTGCAACAGCCCTCATCCTTCTGATCAGTCTTTCCACTAGATTTTGGAAAACAGGCTGCAGGTGAGGCACTGATTCTGGACAATAAGCCCCAGAAGCACGTTAATATTTAAACATGATCCATTTTCAAACATGGATCATGTTTAAATATTATCTTTACTAGAGAGCGCAACAGTGCAAAAGTGGAAAGCTATGCACGCACCCCTGAGCACAGAGATTACATCTTTACTGTTTCATAGTTTAAGTCTTATATTGTGTGTGTTTGCAAATTATAAGTTTCAAATAAATATTCTGAAATGTGATCAAGTGCCTTTCAAATAGCATTTTTGAATTAATCAAAGCTAAATAATTTCATACCAATAAAACAATTCTAAAATTACTGTACTGCAAGATGTGTACCATTCCAGTGATGTGAAGGTGACTTTGGCCACCCTAAGATCATGAATGTGGATTTCTGTCATGACAGAATAGAGCCCACCTGTAGGTGCCTGGAAGCACTAAAATCGTTTAGGAAAGGGTGGTGGGGTGAGAAGTGATAACACCCATCTTCTATGTTGAACTAATGGATGCTAATAGTTCTAAGTAATTGGTCAGTCCATGTAATTAGTCCAGCACACACAGAATAAAACCAGTCTTCAGAGTAAATAGATTGAGCATATAAACAACCCTAAAGTTGTACCAAGACAAAAATTTGCAAAAGCCATTGCCACAGCAGGAAGTCAAAGCTTCCTGTACGTAATCAGCAAGTGCAACACTTGAACCTAAAACTAGAGCTAACAGTGTGGCAAACACCATGCCACACTGTTAGCTCTAGTTTTAGGTTCAAGTGTTACACTTGCTGACCCACATCCTGTCCATTAGCAAGACGCTGGGCCAGGCAAAGATATTTGGCCACTGTAAAGGGTTTCCAAAAAAAAAAAAAAAAAGGGAGAGGAAATGCACACCCAAAAAGAGCTCAGGACAGATCCCTCCTGGGATCGAGGGAATGAGCAAATCATACCTAAACAAGACCACACTGCAGGTGAAAAGGTACCCTAAATCTGGAAATTGAAGTCTAGTTGTGCTTTTGGCATTCACCATGTGAAAAAAGTATGAATTGTGCTGCTTTTACCTACAGTTGTAAGACTTGGTGCAAAGAGCTGCAAGAATCTCAGTGGAGTTGCTCAACCTAAATTTAGGTTCAGTGTGCAGTAATGCGTCTTCAGTCATTATAAATAATTTCACCAAACATTTCCTGTGTTGGTTTCTCTCAACTGCTGCCAGCTTGCATGCACTAGGAGCCCGAATTCCAGGTATTCCCCTTCATATAAGGGATGGGTAATATGACAATATTTTACCATATAACGATACATTTTGTTGTCGTGGTAGACAATGTGCTTTTCGGACCATATTCACGTGGCTGTTACTTTGACATGTACAACCTACCTAAGCATTACAGCTGACCAAGCACTGGCCTCTTTTAGTAAGATATTGCACCCAACTACAAAGAAAATAGCTCAGGAATGGTTTTAACTGTGTCTCCAAATACAAAAATACAGCTGTAGCATGTGGTGGACAAGCAAGGACCCAATTTGCACATCAGAGGACTTGAAGGACCTGCTGCTAACGTCTTGATGTTCAATAACAGAACAGCTTCAGTGGTATTGTGTCCATGGTATTGAGTCCATGCCTCCATGGGTCACAGTCTTGGCATTACTAGAGGAACCTACACAATATTAGGCATGTGGTTTTAATGTTATGGCTGTTGGAGAAGTAGATTTTTAACATACTGTAAAAGTGACCTAATTACCTGCATTTTAGTAATCCGATTACAAACCTGAATTTGGCATCTTTATATGCTGTTTACTTTTATTTGATTACTGGATTTCTAAGTGAGGTGATAGTGTTATTTTATCCATTTGTTCTTCAGTAAATGGGTGCCTATATTACCCACAATGCTTTTCATTTATTTACTTTAGCAGTGGACTATTTGCTCGAGACCTGCTCTTAAACAACCAGAAATTAGCTGACAACAATATTTTACCTGAAAGGAAGGTAGAGTTGACAGGCTGGTTGGTGTTTAAAGTCATGGTAACCCAAAGTAACTTTCATGTCAGGAAGTGGCAGGTCTATGCACTTTCCAGGGTGATAGACCAAGTAG
Organism: Ancistrus triradiatus; assembly: GCA_025084515.1. Lineage (NCBI taxonomy): Eukaryota > Metazoa > Chordata > Actinopteri > Siluriformes > Loricariidae > Ancistrus > Ancistrus triradiatus. The sequence continues at coordinate 27,121 of JAJAGP010000635.1, read as the reverse complement.
GGACTTGTTTTTCTATAGGGATCTATATTAGCATTTTCAGGCCTGCAGCTGAACATAGGAGGCTAAGCTTTCCTCTATTGTGTTTGGCATTCCAAGCTTCCATGGGGTGAAAGTAGGTATAACTATAAATCCAATAGTAAATCATTTAAATTGGGTCACACCACACAAATATTAAAGTTCTAAACCATTTTCAAAAAAATGAGTTACATGCTGACTGCAGCACGCCTAAAACATTGGATGTGACAATATAGGTAATTTAAATGCCATCTGAACCACTATCCAGTGATACTGTATGCCAATGAGGTAAAAGCTAGATGGCGTTTTGAATGGCTCATCCTACACCAGCCTCATTTACTCACTGCTTAATAAGGGCGTAGCAATACACACTCATGATTCAATTCACAAGAGTTCTCCCAGATATTGATTATACATTCACTAAAACATTCCTTGTTTGTTTATGAAGTGTAAACATTGTTTTGCAACATACAATATATTGTACAAAAAAACCTGGTCCACTTCAGTCAAGTCATTACTAGAAAGAGGATTAAAAGAAAATTAAATATAAAAGAGTAAAAATGCTCTACTGTAGCTTCACCACATCTTAATTTAGTTTTTTTAAACATTGCTATTGGCATGAATGGCCATTTCAGCAACAGAAAAGGTTGTGTCAATACACAAGGCTACATTGAGACTAGTCGGATATACACTCAGGTTGGGCCAATTTAGCACATCAGTTAACAAGGAAACCAATGCAGTCAGAACAGTGAGACTCCAGGCCACTCCACCTGGGACCAAACCCAGGACCTTCTTTCTGTGAGATGGTCATCTTAATAGTGAAAACCTTCTATTTTATTCCTGAAGAACAACAATCAGTGTACACTCAAAAAAATAGTCTCCTGCAATTAAAAGAACTGGGTCTCACTGAGAATGGGCCAAGAGTCTGAACATGATTATACCCTCTGGTGTTCAAAAATGCAACCAAATTAGATGGCGCAACAAACAAGAATGCATGAACAAACTCGACAAGAAATTAATTTATTTTATATTGTGGCACATATTACACACATACTAACAGAAGTCAATGTGCAGGCATGTGGTACATCATTAAGCAGCCTCTGTGGAACTTTGAAAGATGAGGCCCCATCCTCTCCAGAAATAACATACAGGAGGTGCTGACCAGAAATACCCTCAGCAACTAAAACACAGCAACATTAATGGATGGAAATTTGGTTTTGAATATACAGGAGCAACATGAGGACTCTCCACCATAGGAATAATAAGCGATTCTCCAACTTCCTGAACATTTGCCAGTCATGCAATTTTCCAGAATAAGATAAAAGGTATTCAACATAACAGGATAAGATAACAGGATTCAACTGCAGTTGGTCAGAAGCACAATTATCTCAACATTACTAGCTCCTAAAAATGGCCACTGGTTACTGCTCATGTTTTCATTTTAGTCTTTGTACCAGGTCATATGGCAACATGGTAAAGACACGATTATTAACCTAATACAATTTAGTGACTTGTCAGGTACACACAGTACCAACGCTCGAACACTTACAAGCAATAGCAGTTTAATAGAATGCGTTTAATGCTTCAGTTACTGGGCTAAAATCTCCATCTAGCTTTTTCAGATTTCTTGAACTCTGACATCACTATGAATAGACAGGTTACACGCCCAGTACAATATATCAGGTACTTGCCGAAACACAATAGTAGGTGGATTATTAGTGCGCGCACAAACAATGACTAACAACCCTGCAGCTAAAAATGGCTGCATCAATGTCACAGCAAGTCATAATGAGTTTTACTGAGTGAGTGAAAAGCAAACAAGGTCATGCTGCAAGGAGTGCCAAGTAGTAAGTGTACTTGCATGTAATTTGACTCATTTAGAGCCAATGGTTACAGAAATGGGTACACGCAGTACTAGTCCAGATTCAAACGTTAAATATTCTGACCGACAAGTTTTTTTTTTCCCCCCCCCCCCAGAGTTCATCGTGTTCCCAAGAAGGATTTCCTGGATGAAATACTTAAGCATTCAATAATGAACGGGGCTGTGTTGGTGCAGCACTTCTGGTATTTCACAACTGATCAAAATGATCAAGCCCCAGCACTGCCAGGCTGATGAGCCATTGATCAAGGCCCTTAACCCACAACTGCATGGACGAATTGAGCACTGTAATGCTATCAACTGCAAGTCACTCTAGATAAGTGTCTGTTATATGACTAAATGTAAATGACTTGCAGTTACATTGCATTACATGTCACCAAGTTAGTCACTGGTCAGTAAACTACAAAATCAAAATACGTACTTGGAGCAGTTTAACATGAAGCAAATAGTATTCAAATGGCAGAATAAGAAAATTAGAAAACATTACAATAACTCGTCTTCATTGTATGCATACAGCTGGTACACAAGAGACTTCATTCCGTTAACAGAACAATTACCGTATTTTTCGGACCATAAGGCGCACTTAAAATCCTTTAATTTTCTGAAAAATCGACAGTGCGCCTTAAAATGCGGTGCGTCTAATGTATGAATTAATTCTGGTTGAGCCTTCTGACCTAGAACTGATTGTAGATGGTACACAGCGCTCATAAATCTGTCAAAATGTTTTAGCACGATCTTTGGTAGGTTACGAAGCTTAAGGCAACCGTAGTGCGCAGCATCGCGGAGTAATACGGTATGTGCTTCAGCATTAGGGTACGTGCATTCATTCATTTATTTTCGAAGTGGATTTCAAACACAACGCTATCAGTCACGCAGTACAACATGGACATAGAGCAGCTGTGAGAGAATTCAACATTAACGAATCAATGGTACGGAAGTGGAGGAAGCAAGAAGACGCCCTGAGGTAAAGACCAAACTGAGTTTGACAGAACTTAAGAGTTTTGTTTCATTTCATGCGTCTTATAACCCGGTGCGCTTTATGTATGAAAATAGACCGGTTAGCAGCCGATCGTTGATATTGCATCTTATAATCCGATGCGCTTTATGGTCCGGCAAATAAGGTAATAACATGTTTGTTTATTTAACGTAGATATCAGCATCAAGTGCCATTTTAACAACCGACATTGTTAAAAATCGATATACAAATTTACATTTACAGCATTTAGCAAACGCCCTCATCCAGAGCAACTTACAATGGATACAATCTTACAATCCAAGTAATTGTGGGTTAAGGGCCTTGCTCAAGGACCCCCACACTGGCAGTTTGGCAGAGGTGGGATTTGAACCCTGGACCTTCTGGTCCAGAGTCCAGTACCTTAACCACTAGGCTACCACAGTCCCACAAATGTTACTACAAAGCCAATTTAGTACATGTCTTTGGACTGTGGAAGGAAACCGGAGCACCCAGAATATACCCTCACATGAGGAGGACATGCAGATTCCACACAAAGGGCCCAAACTGCTCCACTTGGGGATTGAACCCAGGACCTTCTTGCTGTGAGGAGACCGTGCTATCCCCACCGAGCGACCATGCCTCCCCTTGAAAAAAGACACGCAAACCACATTATTGTTAATTTAACTTGGAAATGAGTTGTACAACTCAAGTGGCAAACTTACCATAATTTCCTGAAATTACAAGGCATGCACAAGGCACATAGCTTGCTTTTTAAAATATAAAATAAAAACCTATTGTCCAAGTATCATTTAAAAAAATAATAATAATAATTAAAAAAAACCACACCTAATACACATTTAATACAGCATATCTGTATTTATGTTCGACATACTGCCAACAACATACCCAATTCCAATATTATCCAGAGCAATGTACAACTGACAACCTTACAAGCCAAGCAACTGAGAGTTAAGGGCCTTGCTCAAATACACAATAGTAGTAGCTTAGCTTAACAATATCACCAAACCAACACAATCATGACACCAGTCTCATGAACTACAACGTGCACCAAACCAGATGTCCTGAACCAAACAGTAGAGTAAAAATAAATGTTACACTCCTATTTAACTCTGATAGGAAACTGGTAATGTGCTCTAGGCTTAAATGAGTTATTCACATGAGATCCTTGGGTAATTTCCTTTTCTTCCCATCAGATCAGCCATATCTTGTTTTTCCTTCCCTTTTCATCTGAGAAAATTACAGGCAAAACAACCTACTGTTATCAGAACCTCCATGTTCTGATAATTTTAGTCCTTTAAATGGCAGACTTCAGTGTTTGGGGGTTGCGCCGCTTTGACACACCACAGGTCTTAGTGTGCAAATCGAAGTCAGATTTCCCAAATAAAGAAATGAAGGCTCTAACAGGTTTACCGCACTAATTCAGTAGATTGGCTCGTGGGATAAAAGTACATTTTAAATGCATCAATCATTACTTTTTATTTAAATATTCACAATATATACACACACACTTTCATTTTCTAAAAATGACAACCAGTTGTAGTCAGTCATGCATGATGCAAACATTGGTGCTTTTACACTTTATCAAAAAGGAGACGTATAAAAATCTGATCACAAGATAAGACTAAAGTCAAACTCATTACAACAGGTCCTATGCAACAAAATACCTTAAGTAAATGTACTCCAAGACTAGTCTAGCCATTTGGACAACCACCCAACTTAATATGCATGGGAACATTTTCCATTTCATATAAAATTATGGTCTTCATGCAAAATCTGAGAAAGGTGGAAAAAAATCAGATGAAATTATATTGACATACAACCACAGTTTGTCATTTTCCTAAATCCCATGAGTTAAAAAAGCCCCAGTATTCAGGAGAGGTCAAGAGCAATCAAGGTCAGCTCATAGATGGGTGCCTGGCTCTGTCAATATGAACAATGAGCACTGCCAGGCCATAAATGGACTGGCACCCAGAAGAGAGTCTAGTGCCCATTCTGCCTTCTCATAAACACATCAACACAACACCATTTGCAAACTCACAATACACATACCAACTTCACCAATTCAAGGTTGAATTTCTTTTCTTACTCAACAGCAATTAACTCAAATCTCTCCTCACCTCAATACAAGTGCCTTTATTATCAACATTTAATCAGCATTTCCTAGCATTTTCCCTTCAAATGTATTACAGCATTTAGCAAATGCCCATATCCGTAGTGACAAACAATAGCAGCCTTCACATCGGAAACCACTTTCATAGTTCTTAGAATTATTGGAACATTGTTCCCACTTTCTCACGCGTTCGCATCACATTTGTTACATTTATGTTATTTAGCAGCTAATACAATTTTACAAGGAACGCCCAGTCATGCAAGTATGGTGCGATTGGACCAGATTTTTTAAATGCTTGCACGCCGACACTCCCAAGTTAGTCTCTAGTACTGTTTAGTGCAAAAAAGTGCCAAATGTACAATGCAAGGTACACCAAGTAAGCGCCCAACGGCCCAATACTGGCATCATTTTTGGCAGAGCTGGGACTTGAACACAGCCTTCTGCTCAATAATCTAGTACTTCAACTGCTGCACACCTACTTCACACAAATCCTTCATGGCAGTTAAAATGTGCCGAGACCAACATGTAAATTACCAAGAACCGAATTCACTTAATCAAACCAGACCTAAACATGGAAATTCCATGCAAATGTCTCAAACGTGTTTAACTGCATCATAAATAGGGTTCTATGGTTTTTTTTGAGAAATATTGCTCAATATTACCTAAGCTTAGACATCATCTAAGCCACCCAAGGAGGATGGGCCCCTTTTTGAGTCCTCCCAAAGTTTGGGGAGGTTTTTCTTGGTCACTGTCAACCTAGGCTTGCTCAATTTGGGAATGCTCCTAGATATTAGAATAGAACGTAAAATGTCTAAAGCTGCTTTGAGACGACAACTCCATCGCAAAAAGCACTATATAAATAAATCTGACACACTGGGTTAGCTGGAGGCTTGACCACCCAAAGCCAGGAGAACCATGTCAAACAAAGGAAGGTACAGTGATTAAGAACTTTTAAACTCCTTTTCACATTCAAATTATTTACACATGAAAGGCCTGTAGCAGACAGTGACATACAATGGATTTGGAAGAATTTACATCTCAAACACTCCAGAGTGATTCACAGGTGATTCAACTGCAAATGTTTCCATATTACAGGCCTTCAGCAAGAACAGCAGACAGCTCCTTTTCTGAAGAACCACTTCGCAGACATTCCTGTTCAGCATGCAGTGTTTCCTACACATTTATTTTAGTACATCATCTTCGATATAGTATTATTCATGCCAAGTATTTTCTGAACAAACAGCAGATCAACAGGGAATATGAGTCAGGCTGGGCCAGAGAACGGAGAGGAACACAGTGAGCACAACGGGGGAAAGGGGGGGAACCCATAGCAGAAAGAACGGGTGAATAACCTCCACCTAAAAACATATTAAAAAAAAAAAAAAAAAAGTAGCTTTGAAAACAATTGCTAGAACACTGTACATAATCTCTGAAAGAGAGTGGCTGAATGTTTATAGGATGCGTGTGCCAAGTTGATGGCATCTTTTACTGACTATAAAACATGCAGGAATACATCCACAAATACAAGTTACATGAGCTGACTTGTTAACGCAGGTTCGACAATGTTCCAAGGTCCAGACACGTCAAGAAGCACTTCTGTTCCGACTCCCTTTAAAGAAAAGCCAGGGGTGGCCATACTAAGACCATGTGTTAGACATTTAGCCTGCTTATTTTCAAACCCAACTTTGAACTGTGTTACAATCACTACAGGCTTACTCAAACATTAGACATAAATGTGATTGAAAACTTAAAAAAAAAAAAAAAAAAAAAAAAAAAAAAAAAAAAAACCCTCCCCTCAGCATTGGTTCTACTAGTCTGTGGAAATTCCGTGCTGGTGGTGGTGAGCACTGCCTAATATGTCTGTCTATCTGGTGACCGAAAAGGTTACAGCATAACATCCCACTATTCAGCATCTCCTCATGAATTGAGAATGTGGACATTTTTAAAAGACACCATTCCCATCACAGGACTAATGTCTCAATCACAAACGGGTGATCGTTTAGACCCATGGTTCCCAACATTAAAGGGGTGTGATGTTTTTGCCAGAGTTTGTCAAAATACCATTTGAATGTTAAACAAATATAAAAAAAATAAATAAAAACAAATTCACTTGTTAATATCTGTATATAAAAACTAAAAAGCCAATAAAAGTTTGCAAGGAATAACTATTCTTTCGGTCTGTGTGCAAACAGACTGGGGAGGCAGGCAAAAAAGGTTAGAAACCAATGGTTTAGACTATAATTGCTATATTTTAAAATATATTCCAACTCAAATAGCCACTCATTACAAACAAAAGGTATGCTCACGGGATCACCAAAATTGGACAAGATTGGAAAAACATTGTCTGGTCTGATGAGTTTCCATTTCTGCCGTAACATTCAGATAGTAGGGTCAGTATTCGGCTTAAACAGCATGAATGCATGGAACCATCCTGCCTTGTAACACTTGTTCAGGCTAGTGGCATAAAGGTGTGAGGATATGTTCTTGGCACACTGGGCCCCTTAATACCAATTGAGCATTGTTTAAACTGTACTAATAACAATGGATATCGTAGACCTATGGTAAATTGCAGTTTCTTACATGTAGGCAAGTCTACCGACTGTTACTATACCATCTGGTAATATCTACTAACGTCTTAGATCCAGTGCATTTACACGCACTTAATAACCTGAACATAAAATTTCTGCAGTTACCGGATTACTCAAGTGGTCATGTATACAGCATACTCTGATCTAGAAATCACATCAAGTAATGCGATGGATTTTACCCCAGTAATCAAAGTACTGCACATGGGCACATAGTAGCTTGTGGGGGAGGAGAAGAGGAAAAAAAAATAAATTACAACAAAAAAGAAAAGATTATTGGCTGGTTGCAAACTAGAAATCTGATTATTACCTGGGTCATGTAAACCCTGAGGTTCCCCATTATCTAATTACTCAAATGCATGTATACACCTTGATAAGATTACTGACAAAATCTGATTTTCTGATGTTATCGGATTACGCGCATGTACACATTGCCAATCGCAGCCCCAACATCAAAATAACTTCCTCCATAAACACCTTTACGTGACTAGTGCTGAACAGAATCAAAAATTGGCTATAAAAAACAGCAACTGCTGACCTCCTGTATTCATGCATGCTAACAATAGATTCAGCTGGTAATCCTGCAATTCCCCTGCCATCAGCTACAGAGCAAAGGTATAACATGGGGCTCAGCCATGGCGGCGATTACATACACAATGACACTACTCAAATTTCATACTTAAATTACTTGTCCAATTACACAAACCCAGTTTTGTCCTTTCATCAAGCACACAGGTCTACTGTGTAGATAACTGTAATTTAAATACAAAAGAAAAATCTACTTGTCCCTGGTATTGTGTTGAATCAAATCCAACCAGACAAAATGTAAACCTTGCTTTACCACATGAAGTGCTTACAGAGAAAACAGGGCACTGATTCTTGGAGAGGTTATGACGTAGTGTCCACTGGTCTTGCCTTAAAACTCATTTGCCCAGTATTTTCAAAACCCATGCCAAAATCAGTTCAGCTATAAGACACTATATTAGTGATACACAGAAAAACAAAATCTCAGAAACTGAATATTTGAACATGTTGAGCTGAAAACTAAGGGATTAGTTGTTTATGTTTTTTGAATGATACTAAAGCAAAAAAAATGCTTGCACTGGTCAGAGCAGGAGAGTGAAGGAAATGATCAGCATTTATAATTACTTTGTACTTTATGCCTGCCGCCTCTATCCTGGGTTAGACACTCTTACAAGTCGTCGACGATCTCTTTCACCATCAAATGTATTATTACTACCAGTCCCACAGCCTCTGCTTTTTAGTAATTCAGTCTGACCAAGTTAGGCTACAATCCCTGGGTTCAGGTAGGTGAACTAGACTGCTTTAAACCACGAAGAAAGTACGGTAATGTTTATCCTGATGTGCTAGCTTAGAAGTTGGTTTTTTTTTGCATGGCTAATTACCTGCCATACACATGCCGTAGCCATTCCTTCACTCCTTATTGTAGAAGAATATCTACAAAGTAGCTCTGTTAGCCCCCACATGAACTTAATTTTAAAAATAGCACCATGTCACTTCAATATTAAAAGCACTGACTGTTATAAAGGAGAAGAGTAAGCTGATTCTCTAAAACCAGACAATTAAACCTCTTAAAACAAGACTGCTGATTACCTTAGAAGCAACCTCTCAGTACCACTTTAGAACAACTTATCTGGAACACCAAAAGCTACCTCAAGTTCAGCCCAGTTCCCTGATGACCATTTAATCACCAGATTAATTAACTCATCTGTCCTACTTAATGCTGGCAAGTCACTGTCCTGCGGATGTGGCAATTGCATTTTCTCTCTCAATGCTCAGTCTTATTAACTAGCTGATGAGAAGAATGTGTTAAATGAAGTAGAATGGGAAACTATACAGTGCCTTCTATATTCTCTCCTATATAAATAATACACAAGCAGGGTTATATGGTAAACTTGTTCCAAAGAGCACTGATGCTCCAGATTTGAAAAGAACAGAATCTCAAATCCAAGAAGCCCCCCTTCAGTCCACTGTATTAATTGTCAATAAAAACTGTTCAGCGATGCATGGGTATAAGAAAAATGGAATGTTGCCATTTTGACTGGGCATGACAAGAAAATTAAACTACAAAGCTAGTTCTGTTGCTTGCACTACTGCACTACAAATCTCAGATATGAAAGAAAAAAGAAAGTGACAGATGCATTATACGAACAAAAGACAGACACCTAGACATTACACGTAGGAGTTTTTATGCAATCTCCATTCTAGTTCATCGCAAAGGTGCTCAGTGGGATCAGGGTTAGAGTTCTTTGCAGACCAATCAAGTTCTTCCACAGCAAATTCACCAAACCATGCTTTAGAGACCTTGCTTTGTGCACTGGGGGAACAGTCATGCTGGAACAGAAAAGGGTCTGTCCCAAACTGTTCCCACAAAGTTGGAAGTATACAGTGGTGCTTGAAAGTTTGTGAACCCTTTAGAATCTTCTAATTCTGAATAAAATGACCAAAAACGTCATCAGATTTTCACACAAATCATAAAGATAGATAAAGAAAACAGTTAAACAAATGAGAAAAACATACTTTGTCATTTATTTATTGAAGAAAATGATTCAATATTACATTAGCGAGTGGCAAACGTATGTGAACCTTTGCTTTCAGTATCTGGCGTGACCCCCTGTGCAGCAATAACTGCAACTAAATGTTTCCTGTAACTGTTGATCAGACCTGCACACCGGCTAGGAATTTAAGCCCATTCCTCCGTACAGAACAGCTTCAACTCTGGGATGTTGGTGGGTTTCCTCACATTAACTGTTCGCTTCAGGTCCTTCCACAACATTTCCATTGGATTAAGGTCATGACTTCAACCATTCTTTGGTAGAACGACTTGTGTGCTTAAGGTCGTCGTCTTGCTGCATCACCCACCTTCTCTGGAGATTCAGTTCATGGACAGATGTCCTGACATTTTCCTTTAGAATTCTATGATATAATTCAGAATTCACTGTTCCATCAATGATGGCAAACCAGATGGGATAAGGTTCTTATGCTGGAATGCAGGGTTTTCCTTTCTCCAAACACAATACTTTTCTTTTAAACCAAATGTTTCTATTTTGGTCTCATCTATCCACAAAACATTCTTTCAATAGCCTTCTGGCTTGTCCACGTGATCTTTAGCAAACTGCAGACGAGCAGCAACGTTCCTTTTGGAGAGCAGTGGCTTTCTCCTTGCAACCCTGCCATGCACACCATTGTTGTTCAGTGTTCTTCTGATGGTGGACTGAAACATTAGCCAATGTGAGAGAGGCCTTTAGTTGCTTAGAATTGATTGTGGATTGGTGGAGTCCAAACTGTTTAAAGATGGTTTTGTAACCTTTTCCAACCTGATGAGCATCAACTGAGATCCTCAGAAATCTCCTTTGTGCCATGATACACTTCCACAAACATGCTGTGAAGAGCAGACTTTGATAAATCCCTGTTCTTTAAATAAAACAGGCTGCCCACTCACACCTGATTGTCATTGATTGTAAACACCTGACTAATTTCACCTTCAAATGAACTGCTAATCCTAGAGGTTCACATACTTTTGCCACTCAGTAATATGGAACATTGGATCATTTTCCTAAAAAAAAAAATACAATTACCAAGTATAATATTTGTCTCATTTGTTTAACTGGGTTCTCCACCTACTTTAGGACAGCAGAGAAAACGTGATGAGGCAAAAATGAGAGACTGAACATGTCACAATTATGGGAGCATTCCAAGGGAAAAAAAAAACAAAACAAAAAAAACAAAAAACAAGTTCACTGCAAAGCACAGCTTATTTTACAGAACACCTGAAACAAAGGCACCATGTGATGTCTAATGTTACTGTGGATGTACGTTTTTGCCACTTACCAGCTACTTGTTAGTATCGTAAAGTTTGTTAGTTTACCTGTCGGAAACTAAAGTTCTCATGCATGGTGCCCACCAAGAGAACGCCATTTCAGATATCGGCTAACGCATCAAGTGCAATAGTTAATTGGCGATTTATAGGAGTAAAATTAGCCCTTCATCTTCCCTATTTTTTGCTAGCAGTGTCCATTCTAAATATTAAAACCTCCTCCACAGATAGAAAAGTTCGTCACTACACAGAACACGCTCCAAAAGTCCAGTGGCAGTGCACTTTACACCAGTCCCAGCTGACACTTGGCGTTACGGCTTGCATGCAACTGCTCAGCTACGGAAACCCATGCCATGAAGCTCCTGGTGTACACCATGTGCCATGTTAATGCCAGAGCAGCTTTAGACCTCTTATTCAGCAGAGCACTAGCACACTTCAATGCACTACATGCATCAGGACTCTCTACAACCCCACTAACATTACATGGGTCTGCACTTTGTGGCTGGAGTAGCTGGTGGATCCTAAACGCTGAACGCTTCCACTTTTCAATACCACCACTCATTTCTTTCACCCAATTTTTGTAAAGGTGACTGCATGGCTAGGGTGTTTGATTATATACACCTGTAGCAATGAGACTCAAGGAAACAATTCAACTATGATTAAGAGGTGTCCCCCAATACCCTTGTCCATGTAGTGCATGTTGCTGCTCATTACCATTTATTGTGAACTTGACCCTCCAGTTAAAACATGAATTACTTAGGAAAGCACAAGAAATACTCATAACTGTGTATCCATTACAGCTCTCTTTGCAGTGCACACCACAAATGGCAACATGAAGCCCTTAAAGTCCATTTGAATCACCAAGCATGGTGAGTCTAACCCAAAAGACCAAAGGTAAAATATTTTCAGATGTCTATTCAGTTTATTTTACTGAATAAACTTTAGAAAGGAGACACTCGTCAGTGTAGATATGATTCATTTCAAATGGAAATTATTAGTAAAAGCTTAGAATCTTATACATTTACAGCATTTAGAAAATCCCATTATCCAGACAGACTCAAGTGCCCAAAGTACAATTCAGGGCCTTGGTCAAGGGTCCAAGACTGACAGCTAGGCAGTGCCAGGACTTGAACCTTTACCCTTCTGGTCAATAGTCCAGTCCCTACAGTTACCCAACACAGTACCTAATCATTAATCACATTTGACCTTGCATCAATTTCTGCTATAGCTAAAAACAAAGCAGAAAGTCCATATCTAGATAACCTCACATTTAAAAGGCATCCAGCAATCAAAAACATGCAACTGTAACAAATGTCTGTTATCTGCAGCCAAGTATTTTATTTATTTGACTTTAACAGTGATTGTAAATGTGTCATTGAAATATCTGTCTGGTTACCATTTCAGGTTGCTGCCTCATTAGTATAAACCAGTTTGCTTCTTTCTGTGTACCTCACACATTCAATCAAAAAGCTTTTTAAAATGGCAATGCAAATTCCAATTACTTAAATGAGGGGTGTTTGAATGCCAATGGCATTCAAATAATCATGCTCATAATTAGTACACAGCAGATACAGCACCTTCGTAACTACAGCATAACAGGTCTTCTGCAGAACCCCCTTGTTCCCACACACGACTAAGACTCACATACAGAGAAGTAAACTAATTCACTAAATCTTACACCAATCACTAAAACAATCTGTGCCTTCCAGTCCACATGTCAGCATCTCCCCTGTGGTGCTATGAAAGAACAAGAATGTGCACCAAGAAAGGATACCTTGCCATCTGAAGACCGACTAGCTGTAGGCCCTGCCATACCTGTTAATGTTAGTAACTGTGGATTAACAGAGGATTTTGACACGCAATGTTATGTTAAACTGCTCACATTACGAAGCACGCTGTCATTTCTTTAAGGCACACGTTACACAAGCTCTGCATACACAGATTGCAGTGGAAAACATTAAATACCACCCACTAACTTAACGTTTTCTAGTTGTGGGGAAACTATTACACTGCAGTAAGACTTGTAATCATGCAGTCAGATTTTGCAACCATGCCGTTTAAAGTTGAACTAATTTCACATCAGTACTACTGCTTTGCTGGTGCCATTTCACATTTCCAACACCTTGTCTGTAAGCAGGATATGTATCACAACTCATGTATTGCAACACTGCATTTTAGACAAATCGCCTTTGCAAAATAGTACTATTGGGAAAATGAGGAATGAGTACAGTTATCACCAATCACACTCCTAATGGAAGGAAAACAGAGACAGTATTTAATCCCGAATGAATCACAGTTGAACGAGGCAGTTGTCTGTCAAGGGGATTGCTCAAGGGCATACATTTGGTAACACAGCAGTCCAATGTTCACGTAGCAATGTAGTATGAACACTAAACTACGACACAGAGTAAAGAGTAGTGCCGGGCAGTATACTGGTTCAACTGGTGTCAATTTTCCCCCAAACGGTCTCATAACTGGTTCTGTCAACCACACATGAACAGCACAGTGCTTCTAGTAACAAATTCATAATTCAGTTCAGGTGTGTAAAGCTTCAGCCACTCCAGGGTTTGTTTTGTTTGACATGATGAGAAGGAAGCACAATAGATGAAGTAGCGTTTTGGGTGCTACTCAAAGCCATGAAGGAACAACTCCATTCGGAATAACTAATTTAATAAGACATTTAAAATCAGCCGCCAATATATCGTGCATCACAAATATAAATATTTGGTCATACCGCCCAGCACTAATGGAGATTCTATCTGATGGGCAACACAAGTAACAGTCTTTAGCAAGCCATGTGATGGACTGCCATCATCTCTAGGGTCAACTCACCTCATGTCCTTTGCCAGGTAGTCCTTAACTCTCAAGGGGATGACCTGGATTAAGCCAGTGTATAAAAAGTTACTGAGTGAGTCACAAGGGCCAATTTCCTAAGGGGTTTCCTTTCATTTCATGGTTTCATAAGGGTGAATCAAGAATGATTCTGTCAGTAACACAAATTGCCTAAAAAAGTAGTCCATGCTTTGAAAAGAGGTTACTGCAGACTGTTGGATATTGATTTAGTTTCTTTTGAATTTATGAAAGATTTACATTTACAGCATTTAGCAGACGCCCTTATCCAGAGCGACTTACAGTTGATACAACCTTACAATCCAAGCAACCGTGAGTTAAGAGCCTTGCTCTAAGACCCAACAGTGACAGCTCAGCAGAGGTGGGATTTGAACCCCAGTAACTTAAATCACTAGGCTACCAGTGTCATACTACAGATTTCTACAAGCGTTTCCTGACTGCTATTGCATTGGAATTTTGAGGAATGGCGTTTTCTGTTGTTCTCTAGTTACAGGGAAACAATTCAAAATCCATGCCAAATAAATACGAGCTCCAGATGTGCAAGCAAGAGGTTATGTTAAAAAACATCCATTTACTAGTCTAATTGCTTTCACTAGGCTTACACACAAGGTTTGAATAAGGGTTAGAATGTCTTGTTTTCACACTGGATTTGACCTAAAGTGCCTGGACAGTTTTATGAATTTGAATTCTTTAGTTCACCAACAAGGAGAGGAAAGGGAAAACACTCCTATGACTCAAGCTCAAATCGTTGCACATGAAATATTAACATTCAGTGAAGTGAAATAAATACAAGCTTAGCAGAAATAGGAGCAAACGAGATCCAGCTGGAGATGAAGAAATACATGGTAAGGGGGGGGGGGGTACTCTGAAGGATGAGCACAGAACAAACTCCAGAAAAATAAGGAAATACAACAACTTCAACAGAACTGAGAAACATCACTGCTCTACATAAAAGCTGTGCATCTAAACGAGCACGTGCACTACCCGTGACATCAAACCACATCCTAATATAGTACGCAAGAAAAAGCAACACTACTTGTAAAGTAGTGTGTTAAGTAAGATAGCACGCGTCTTTAAGAACCGAGGGTTCTAGCTATGTCCAAGCAACATGATACCCATTTGGGTAGTACAACCAACATTACCATCATATACAAGGCGATGCTTTGGCGTACTTTTTAATACGGTAGCATAGGCGCAAGTTTAGAGGGAGAACCGAAAGACACTGGCCGTTTTTAAACAGCATACTACCTACTAAACATTACGTAAAAGACAGCAACGTCACTTACAATATCGTATTTCACAGACTCTTTAAGGTAGCATCAATGCATAAGCGCGCGCAGCAACTTTAGTTCAATAATCCATCGACGCCGTCGTCCCAAACCGCATACTACAACTCTAAGAAGTATGCACATAAAACGAAGAGGCGTTACTGTGCTGAGGATGCTATGTAGTAATTCGTATCGGTTTGGGACGCAGCCTCAATTCACAACCTAGAACTCCGTGTTCTAAAGCCACGCGGCTAGATTGCTGTAATCAATAGGATAGACCACAAGTAATGGCTAATTAGGCACACGTCTTACATAACCGTTGCAGCATCCGTTACAATGTCTAAATATACACATATATCGCCATATTTACTCATTTGAAGAAGATAGTGTGGCGAAACAACTGAAGCATGGATGTAAATCTCATTAACAGAAGTTAATGCAACACGCCTATCCAACGTTACTCATACGCCAAAGCAAGCTGGACGCTGAAACAAGCTAACCAAATCGGCGAATAAGCTAATTACAAAAGATGTTTCTTTTTCCTCTTGCTTTGAACATACCTTCTTCTGGCTCACAGCGCCCTATTTCATACGTTCAGCAACTACAGCCGTGCTCTTCTCCGTCTTGATGTGTACATGAGACTGAATCGTAACCCGCCACTTTACACTGTAGGCATGGCCTCAACTGCCTCTGCGCATGCGCACCGGTCGCACCATGCAGGTCCAGTGTCCAATTACAGAGGGTGTTTAATCTAGATACTGAAGTTCATTAAACCTGTTCAAAGTTCTGTCTAAAGATTGAAGGTCATCTACAGTATATACACTATACGGACAAAAAGTACTGGAACACACCTCGTAGTCGTTGAATTCAGGTGTTTTTTATTCAAACCCACTGCTACAGGTGTATCAAATCAAGCACCCAGCCATGTAATCTACCCTTACAAACATTTGTGAAGGTGGGTCGCTCTAATAGGATGCAACTGCAGCATCAAGTCAATTCGTAAAATTGCTTACATCCTAGATGTTCCACGACCAACCCAGGAAAAATGTACTGTGAAATTTGACATTAGAAGCATGAAGTGGCCAAATTACCACCAAAATTCATAGTACAACTGTGAAATAATTCATGGTCAGTTCATAGTCCACCAAGTTTAGAGTTGCACTATTAAATTTCACAGCACAACCATGAAGTGGCCAAATTACCATCAAAAATACATAGTAGAACTGTGAACTTCATGGTCAAACTGTGAAAGTTCACATGAAAACTGTCAAGCAATTCACAGTTTTACTATGAAAATTCACAGTACATAGGAACTGTGAGTGGTATTACTGAAAAGTGGCAGCATTCAGGAACCACAGCAACTGAGCCACGAAGTGGTGAACCAAATGGACTCCACTGGACTCTGGAGCATTGGAAACGTTCTGTGGAGTGACGAATCAACTTCTCTAACTGGTAATCTGATTGATGAGATCTTGGTTTGGTGAATACCAGGAGAACATTACCTGCCTGACAACATTGTACCAACTGTAAAAGTTGGCGGAAGAGGGATAATGCTATGGGCTCTTGTCCAGGGGTTAGAACATTTTGGACAATTTTATGCTTGCTGCAGTGCACAAAGTAACATTCACAAAGGTGTTGGGTGAATTTGGTGTGGAAGAACTTTACTGGCCTGCGGTTGTTAGTTGTATTCATAGCAATATTTTGTTTTTCAAAATGGGAACTAAAGATCATCGTCTTACATTTATTTTCATTTTTGGAATGCACTTAATTGCATTCCATTCCTTAATTTAACACAAAGGTTAAATGAGGTATGTGCTGTTTTCGTAGTAGCGTAATGTAAACATTAATGAATGCCTGTACCTACACAGCTGAGTTAATAAATGCCACCACAAATCTGGATTTTGAAAATGATTTGTACATGAAAAGGTTAAACCAACATTTCTCAATCCCTTTCTAGGAACAGCTGTGATAGTAAACCGTCTTACTCGTCACATCATGTGTAATAACAGAAGGGAAAACATTTCATCACTTACTTGAGAGACAGAATTCCGATGAGCTGAAAAAGACATCATTATAATTTCATATACCAGCAGATCACTCTAGGCTCTGTTTGTACTTTTATTGCCTTATTACTTACGTGTTAAATAGTCAAATGAATACTCCTTTCCATTTTAAAATCAAATTTCTAAGAGATTACCATGGGCAAGAATTTCATCACATTTTCTAGCACTAACAAAATGGTTTACCCTTGGAATGGGTGACCCTTGTTTGAGTTCCAACCTGCTCGCTGCCTATGTGGAGCTTATATGTTCTCTGCTTGGGTTTTCTCAGAGAACTCTGGTTGCCTTCCATATTCCAAAGACATGTGTTAGGCCAATTGGCATCTCTAAAGTGTCCCAGTGTGAGTGAGTAAATGTGTCTGTGTGAGTCCATGTATATACCCTGAAATGGACTTGTGCCGTGTCTATGGTTGATTCCTTCTTTTTGCCATGTTTTCCCAGCTAGCCGCAAACTCCCATCCACCCCCCTCTCTCTGACACAACCCTTAATTGGATTATGTGGGTATGGAAAGTGAGTGAATGAGTCTTGACACTTCACACCTTTTTTCAATTGCTCCCAGGCTTACTCTTTTTCATTTGGTGTGGTTGTATTTGCATTTCAGCAGCTTTCACACCATATTTCCAGTGTTCATGTTTGTTTCCTTGTATGTGGACTCTTTATCCTAAATAGTCATGAGATGCAAATGTGTGTGACTGAGGGAGTGAGTGTGAAGCCCTGTGATGGGTACTCCAGTGTGTATTGATGCTTGGAGTCTAGTGATTCATTCCCACTGTGACCCTCACTAAAAAATAAAACGGTTACTGAGGATGAATAATGGCCAAATGAACTAGATGTATTGTCCTTGAGCCTGAAAAAGCAATAGCTTATGTAATGCAATTCTTGTGGAGCTTCCACATCTCAATTCTCAATATTTTATGTATAGTAATATATACTTATAATTATACAGTGGTACCTTTGTTCTCGATGACCTCAGAACTCGTCGAATTCATCGTTCTCGACACATTTTGACTAGAAAAAATTGTTTCAGTTCTTGTTGTTTGCTCAGCACTCGGTGCACTTGCTTAAACGTGTATGAGTCCAGCCAAGTGACTTGTTTCAGCCAAATCTCGATTCACGATTCATGATTCACATTTCACGATTCAGTACACAGTGGTTCAGTGATTCTGCACTACTATATACACTGCTATATTCTTAATGCAAATAAGTCCCCATGGGTCCTAAAATGATTAGTAATGTCAGCCAACCGAAGGTAAAACTGAATCAACTTGGCTTTCAGGCTGAGCAGTTAGCATTAGCAGCTTGCACCCAGAGTTCACCAATAGAGTAAGTGTTTTGCTTTTACTTTTCACTTTCACTCCATTACTCACTGAATTACATGAGATTTTCAACACTTCATTATAAAATAAGCTTTGTGATAATGATTCTGGCCAACTGTAGGTTAATGTAAGTGTTTTAAACATTAACTTACTTATCATTACTTATCATAGGCTCTGCTATGATACAGTATAGACTGCTCTACCAAGCACTTTTTAAACTCCTTGGTTCAAGTCATTTAACTTCGGATGGATTTATCGGAACATATCCCCATCATAAATCAGGGAGCACATGTACAATACAACTCCATTATTGCATATAATGCCTTATACAGCGTGGATTTTCTGGGGGTCTGGAATGGATTAATTCAATTTCCATTATTCCTAATGGGAAAATTTTGCTCGGTACTTGTCATATTCGGTTCTTGAGAAGCCTTCTGGAATGAATGAACGACGAGAACCGAGGTACCACTTTACCTCGAGGTATCAATTGAAAGATGTCAGAAATTCACGTTTTTGTACACGGACCATAGTACATTTGATAAACACCCACTTATGGACTTAACATTCATACATCTGTAGTAACTGCTTTAACATGATTAGGGTTGTGGTGGGTTCAGATCCCATATAGAAAAACACTGGGCACAAGGAGAGAATATACTCTACATTTGGTTGCAGTCCAAAACAGGGAATAACCCCATCACTGACCCATAAGGCATCCTGTTGCGCTTACAATCTGTGTTCCATCCTTGGTGATCACGGGCAAATTTTTCCTGGAACCTTAAACATCTGTTATTGCTAACTGATATACTAAATTTTTTAAGCCACCCCTTTCCTAGTCGCAACATTTGCACTTCGTAACTTTTTTTGTTTTTTATGTTCAAAATAAAACTGACTCTTTCAAACTCCACAGAATAAACAGAGACCAGCTCCCCTGTGGTACCAAACACTACCTACTGTGCCAAAATGCTTTCCTTTGTCAACCCAAACCAATAAACCATATTAATGAATAAGCTTCATAGGCCCATGCAGTGTAGGTGAAAAGTGCTTGTGAATGTTTATAGGCCTTGGAAGAAACCTCACAGACAGCACAGCTTTTGAAAGCAACATTTCACAACTGCTACAAGGTGCAGTTGTAGCCAGAGAGACACCAGAACTGGGAAACCTTGACTTCATGCAATTTTTAATTAGCATTCCTTCAACAGTTGCCTTTTTACTGAGTTTTTACCAAGTTAGCTGTAGCATAAGTATGATTAACATCAACAAATGTACATTTGACCCATACACAGTACAAAATAGAAAACTTGGCTTCTTTAAACTTGCTTAAAATTAATGCTAAGGGCAGTTGTTGGGCAAGGTAGTTACCTTTACTGTTCAAGTGATAAAAAATCAGATAAGGAAACATTGGAAAAAGACAAATCAAAATGCATATTAAGCACTTTTTTTTAGCACTTTTAGAATTTGTGTACAGTTTACATTTTATTTGATTAGGTGTTATTGTGGCTAATGCACAAAACACTATGTATATATAGGGAGTCTGGGAGGAACACAAGGTATCAAGCAACCACAGGTATCAACAAGTAAATGGTTAATTAAGTACAGTACTTGAGTACATTGGTTAACATGATATATCTCAACCTTGCCCAATATACCACTATCTTTAGCCCTTATGATTAGAGTGAACTCGACAGTACATAGGTTGTAAAATCAGGCCAATAATAAAACAAGGACACTTGTGAACTCTCCAGAAAAAAACTGCTGAAGTAAAGCAGTTCAAGGGCAATTTAAAAAGCATCTTCCAAACCAAAATATTGCTAAAAGTCCATTCAAAGCAGGAATTAAAATGTAATAAATCTAGTAAATCAGCGTTATTAATTGTAGCACTCAGCAGGATGGTTGACTTTCTCTTTCCTGCTCTCTTTCTTTCTTTGGAATGTTGACATGGCCTGATTTCTTGTTCTGACCTGTCAGGAAACAATTTTACCAAGTGATAATATGATGCCATGTTCAAATCATGACTTATCTTAATTTTTTAAACACTTATCCAGCACTTGTTCCATTTGTATACATTCCCATTAACCTGTCCATCTGCTTAACTCTGCATCAATAACTGTTGTTTTCTCCAATTTACCAATTTGCCAGTTCGTTATCTGGATAATTATATATGGTTTCCTCACATCTTTTTAGGGATTATCAGCTCCCCTTTACCTTTTAAGTGTCTACCCCTGCATATTTCAGTCCTGACTGTTTGTGATTTGGCTTGTTTTGCATTATGTTGTTGAAAAATGCACTGACATCCTTGGGAAAAATGTTGTCTTGGAGGCAATATTATCTGCATTAATGCTGCCATCACAGAATATCACCTTTGCCAAGGACACTGACACAACCCATGACAGACTCTGACTTTTGGACTTGTACCTGATAACAGTCTGTCTGAAACTGTCTTTGGTCTGAAACACACAGTGTCCATTTCTTAAAAAAAAAAAAATAAATAAAATATTTGTCTGGCCACAATACATGTTTTGTGGTAATTCTTTATTGTAGAATTTGACAAAGGTTTACCAAAGTAATCCCTTGCCCATGTGATTATATGAGCTATTAATGTATGACGGTTCTTGATGCAGCACCTTCTGAGGGAACGGAGATCATGGATTAGGCTTGCACCCTTGCCATTTACAGACAGAAATTCATCCAATCCTAAAATTTGTTCAATTCTTTTATTATATTATGTACTGTAGAGGAAGAAATATACAAATTTGCATTTTCCACAATGTCCCAAATGTTTCTGTTTTGGGGTTGTACACTCATTGTCCATTTTATCAGTTCCATTTACCATGTAGAAGCACTTTGTAGTTCTACAATGACAGACCGTAGTCCAACTATTTTTTCTACATACCTTGTTAGTCCCCTTTACTCTGTTGGCCAGGACCCCCAGACATCAGGTATTATTTGGATGATGGAACATTCTCAGCACTGTCCACCAAACAAAATGTCCAGCCACCAGCATTCTGTAGACAGCATCCTGTGAACACTGATGAATGAATATGATAGTAAAAATATATCTAGAAAGTATTTAAAAACTCCAGCAGCACTGTTGTGTCTGATCCAATCATACAAGCAAAACACACACTAGCAAACCACTACCACATCAGTGTCACTGCAGTGCTGAGAATGATCGTACAAATAGTACCTGATCTGTGGTGGTCCTGACCATTAGAGAATAGAGCAAGGGACTAACAAAGTATGCAAACAGTCTGCAATTTTAGAACTATAAAGTGCATCTATATGATAAGTGGAACTAATAATTTTTTTGGAGCATTGTCTCAATGCACCTTAACAATTTTAGATTGTCTTCTGATATCTACAGCCAATCCCAAATTGAGCAAGCCTATGGCAACAGTGGCAAGAAAAAAATTAACACTCAAAAAGGGACCCATCCTCCTTGGGTAGCGTAGATGATGAATGAAACTAATTGATCTAAACAAATTAGTCTTATAGTGATAGTGCAAATAAAATGTAAAATATGCACA
The DNA here is from genome assembly GCA_025084515.1 of Ancistrus triradiatus. Taxonomy (NCBI): domain Eukaryota; kingdom Metazoa; phylum Chordata; class Actinopteri; order Siluriformes; family Loricariidae; genus Ancistrus; species Ancistrus triradiatus. The sequence goes on along the minus strand of JAJAGP010000635.1, from coordinate 4,696 downwards.
TCGGCATTATGTAGTCTGATAAACAGAGTCACTCTAGAATCTTCAGTTTATGCAGGAAAGTCCTTGGCGGAACTTTGTCTCCAGCCAACCGGAGGAGGGCAAGAGTTACTGCCCTCTGAGGTGGCCCGGGTATGGTGGGGCTGGAGCTTAAGAGGATGAACATCATGTGTGGGGCTGGAGCTGGTATAGGAACACAGCACGGAGAGAAAACAGAAAATGTAATTAGTTAATGATTAAGAGCACAGTGTTTATTAATAATCACTGATGAAATGTGTAGCATGAGCATTAGCTATAGCTGCATAGCTAGAAAGAGGAGAACTGAAAGGTAACACAGCCAAGAGGGATCACATGTGACATCAGCAACCCCATGGGAGGCAGAAGACAGCAACCCAATGTCTCTGATCACCACAAGGCTTTTTGACTATGAACTCCCAGCTCTGCACTAAGGCAAGGATGCACAAGTCAAGATCTCAAGTCAGGACCAAAACCCAGCTCAACCAGACAACCCACCAGACACTCCCGGCTAAAGGACAAGGCATGACAAGGCAGGCAGGCCAGACATGACTCCAGACTCCGGCTAGATCTAGTCAAAAGCCTGCGTAAATACGTATGTCTTTAGAGTGACTTAAAAATTTGGAGTGTCTGAGTCTTGAACTAAAGTGGGAAGTGTATTGCATATTTGGGGGGCCATGTAAGAGAAAGCCTTTCCCCTTGCTGTGACTTTTTTAACTCTAGTAATTAGAAGTCCTGCACCCTGCGACTGAAGTAGACGAGCTGGATTGTAAGACTCTAAGAGTTCACTCAGATAATGTGGGGCCAGGCCATGTAGAGCTTTATATGTTCCAAGAAGTATTTTGTAGTCAATGCAGAATTTATCTGGTAAACAGTGTAGTGATAATAGAACAGGACTGACAATTTTCATTCTGAACTAATTGAAGTTTACTTACAGATTTACTAGAGCATCCAGTAAGTAAGGCGTTACAGTAATCCAACCTTGAGGTTATAAACACATGAACCAGTGAACCATAAACCAATTAAGACATCACACCTCCACCTCAAACCATAAAAATATGTCTACTTTACAGATGGCAGTGTGATACCCAACTGTACAATTCGTCAAACCCAGATTTGCCTATCTGTCTGCCAGATGGTGAAGCATGATTCATCACTCCACAGAAACATTTCCACTGTTCCATAGTCTAATGGCAACGTACTTTACATCACCTGAGCCTAAGGCTTGTGTATAGCTGCTTAGGTAAACCAGTCCATCATGTGAGAGTCAGTAGTCCCATTATGGCAGCATGTTGACAATAACAACACAAAGATCAGGGCAGCTCTAAGAGGGCAGATATTTGATGACCTAACTTGTTGGAAAGGTTGCCATGTTGAAAGTCAAGTGGTTGTTTATTGTTTATCTGTAAATATGCAGACCTGTCCACATAGTTTTTAACATGGCACGTACAGTTTAAACAATTAAACAAAAACTAAAAGTGGAATAAAGTTCTTAGACTTATAGTGCATTTGTTTTCTCTCAGTCTCTCATTTTATAAACTGCAATTACTGCAATTACTGAGCCTGGCACAAAATTATATTTGATGAAGACATTGCATAAAGGCATTCATAAAGTCACCTACGGCAGCTTCCACTTACTTCTAGTCTTCTTTGTAACGTTATTAAACCATTGTTATCCGGAAGACTAAGAAACATTGAATCAAGGTCAGTGACAGACACATATTGTACAGGCCGGAGCACAGTGGATTGTTTGACATTGTATGTGCATTTGTTTGGAACTAACCATATTTCCTGGTGAGGTAAAGAATGCCGTAGGCGGCTTCTACATTTTCAGAAACTCGCACAAACAGTGGCAGCACCATTATAACTCTGTAACAACCCATATTCTATAAACAGAATAGCTACAAGTGTGGTTCTAGAAACAATAGTTCTCCCTCTTTCTTGCTTTGGATGTGTCCTAATTTTGTTTACTCCAGACTGGTATGCAGTTGAGACAAGATATGACACTCCCATTTAGATATCACACTTAAATTGGCTGTCATATTAGATCATTAAAATAGGACTTGAAACTACGTGATGAGATATACTGTTCAATCTAAGTGATATGATGACCTACAAATCATTTAAGGCTATACCTTTGGGTAAAGTAAGGATGTGGTGATTGCCTTATTCCTGCTTTACAGTCAGCCCATATATCATTTGTTGAAAGGCAATTTCAGAGAGACTTGACATTCATAGACAAAGGATAATAGCAAACAATGCCTGCTTTAACAAGTGATAAAAAAGGGCCTGGTCACTGCCCGCCTTTTCTCTGATTGGTTCACAGGAGCTAACCACGGGACCATCTGGATTCGATTTAGGGAAAGAAGTTTTATAAGAGGGAGAAAAAGGGGCCCAAATATCCTCACAACATACATGCTGTAAAACGTAGGAATGTGAGAACATGTGGCTGGTCCTCACAAAACAAAAGTGCATTTTTTTTTTTACACAAATTGAAGCTTTCATTTGAAAGCTAAGTAATATAATACATACATGCTCCGGATGAGGACACATCTTGACAAGTTCTGTCTTCCATTTCTTACTGGTGTCCTTTACTACCGGTAGCAGGGTACATTACATTGGACATTTTTTCACTGCACATTCCAGAAGAACTGGTCCAAACAGGAATCAACAGAATTTGGGGTTCTAGTTCTGGGGTACAGTGGTGACATTATTAAAGAGGTCCAATGTAGTGTGATTTTGTGTATATTCACAAAGTAATCATATTGATTCACCAAGTTCAAACAAATATACAGAATCCAGTTATTTATACCTCATTAATCATCGGTAAAGTCTTTTTTTGCTACCCCTGGCAAAGGTTATCGATTCACCACACTTAGGGGACAAATACTTAGGACACAAGTCTAAAACATAAATTAGTTTAGAGTCTAGAGTGCTTACAAACCTTAACTAGCAGTTGGACATGGCTAATTGAAAGAAAACAATAAAGTTTTCAGCAGAAATAATGGAAAGGATTATAAGGAACACAAAGCGTTGCAGAAAGTGTTGGTAGTTCCCAGGCAGCTGTGAAATGTGGTGCAAGTATAAACAAAATGGGAAGGTCATAAAAGGAAAATATACAGGTACATCAACGAAGACATGAAAACGTCAGGAAGCAACATACCTTGAAAATGCACAACAAATCAAATGTCACACACACACACACACACACACACACACACACACACACACACACACACACACTGTATATATAGAAATGTTAGATTGCTGCAAAACTCAGACAGACCACCAGTAGCGAGGACTGTTTGATCCATCAACAAGCATGAGCAGCTCCCACAGTTTCTTTGCACAGTTTTAGTTTTCGTTGTCACACAGTTTCGAGCCAGCCACCATCACCTTCATTTGCAGTTGTGTCATGAACAAGAAACCAGGACAGCTATGGACTGGGACTGCATTGCCTTTAGTGATGAATCCAAGTTCTGTTTAGGATCCAACTAAAGTCGGGTTCGAGTATGGAGCCCCGTCCCCGGCGACACACTGCCCTAACTGCTGGTGTGATGATCTGGGGAGCCACCGCATACGACACTCAGTCACCCCTAGTAGTGATACTATGGACAATAACTGTTCAGTGGTACAGTATGTGCAGGACATCCTGTGACTACATGTGTTGCCTGTCATGGCAAGGGTTCCAACTGGGATTTTTCAGCACGATAATCTGTGCCCACACAGAGCAAGGTTTTACCAGGAATTTCTCTGTCAGCAACATTTTCTCGATTGCCCAGTCGGCAAACTATGAGTTTGGAGGATCTACAGGCCCAGTTGTGGGTAACTGTCTCATAGAAGCATGTCTAACAGACAATGATCTCTCTCCAAGAGGTACACAACCCAAAAGTGGCCTTTGAGAGCCTGTTTAGACAGCAGCTTTGTGACATGGTGCGTTGAAAATGGGCACACTATTGTCATAAAGGGACACACATGGACAGCAGCAATACTAAGGTAGGCTGTGGAATTTTGATTAAAGATACACCAATTGATCAGCCGGTGACCAGAATCAGCCAGGTTTTAGTGTGATAGACTGATCATGTAACCGATTCTATTCCGGTCACATTTACACGGCGGCACAAACACAGCCACACATGAAGTGCACAGTGGTTTCACTAACTTTCATTCGCAATTCCCAATGGATCACAAATAGATCACCATCTTCTGAAATAGTCAGACCAGCCTGTCTAGCACCAATAGCCATGCCACATTCAAAGAACCTTAAATCACCTTTCTCCCCCATTCTGATGTTCAGTTTGATAGACAGAGAAAGAGAGAGAGAGAGAGAGAGAGAGAGAGAGAGAGAGAGAGAGAGAGAGAGAGAGAGAGAGAGAGAGAGAGAGAGAGCAGTGCTGCTGCTGAAATTTTTAGACTCGGTGTCACTGCTCGACGCTGTCATTTAGCAGACTTGATACAATATTACAGACAAAACAATTCTGGGTTAAGGGTCTTGCTCAAGGACCCAACTGTGGCAGGATGGCAGAGGTGGGATTTGAACCCTGGACCTTCTGGTCCAGAGTCCAGTACCTTATTCTCTAGGCCAAAAGCCAAATAGTACCTGAGCTGTGGTGGTCCCTTAGGAAAGAGTAAAGGGAGAAAGAGGTGTACCTAATAAAGTAATACACCACACACACACACACAC